>PVKP010002932.1:22804-51455 GCA_004027715.1 Plecturocebus donacophilus | reverse complement strand
CCAAGAATGACTGCTGGTGCTTCCCAAGCTCCCATTTATTTGGGCCAACCTCTTGATGCAAGGCCTTTGTGCTAGGAGAGGGTACAGGGGCCCAAAGCCAGTGCCTTCTAGAAGAGCTTTGGACGTGACACCAGGAAGGCCTGGGCCTGGACAATGGCCTTCCCGGGACTGCCTAGCCAGTCCTCTGTGCTCGTCGCCAGATGTACCTGATCCCTGAGTCTCCTGCATGGGTCCCTTTCTCCCAGGAAGATGGGGAGCTCACCTCCTTCTCAGATGCCCCTTCCCAACTTAAGCTGCTTCTGCCCTCGGGCCCTGAGATGGTCAAGTTGAGCTGTGTAGACATGAGTCTGGAAGCAATTCTATGAACAGACATAGCCAGGCCAGGAATGCGCATGGCCTCAGGTCTCATCCTGGAAGGCCTGGGCTCCTGGTCTGCCTGCAGACTCCCCGAGACTATGTCTTTTGGTCTTATCTGCCAGCAGATGACTGGTTCATGGGTGAGCTGGGCTTAGGTGGAAACACAGGAGCCCAGAGGGAAAGGATTCTTCCCCAGCTTGGGCTAGAGTCCCAGCTTCCAGTCATCAATCTTTGCAACCCTGGGGCTGGATCTGGATGAGGTTCCATGGTAAGGATTCTTGTCTGTCACCTAGTTGGTCCCAGATTGTGTGGGAAACTGGCTGTGGTGGGCAGGTCTGGGGTCTCAAATCTGATAGGGGCCAGTAGAGCCTCCAAGTCACCAACCAACCAAGTGTGAGAGGTTGCTGTGGTTGAATGGCCATGTGCAGGGCTCTGACTGGTCCAGCCACCCGGAGGCTGGCATCCCCTAGCTGAGTCCTAGACCCAGACCTTAACGGGCATGGAGCCCATTGTGAGGTGTCCTTTGCTGAGGCAGTGGGGGAGGCCTGTGCAGGCCTCCACCTTTCTCGCCTGCAACATTCCTTTCCCCACTTTCTTTAAACTTTCTCATTTAGAAATGATTTCAGGCCAGGCACAGTGGCTCACGCCTATAATCCCAGCACTTTTGGAGGCCAAGGCAGGCAGATCATAAGGTCAGGCGATAGAGACCATCCTGGCCAACATGGTGAAACCCTGTCTCTACCGAAAATACAAAAATTAGGCCGGGTGCGGTGGCTCGTGCGTGTAAGCCCAGCACTTTGGGAGGCTAAGGCGGGTGGATCACCTGAGGTGGGGAGTTCTCTAAACTGATACTTCTCTAAACTGATACTTCCAGTTTTTTTCCACCCTTCTGGCCTGGAACCACTAAAAATTAAAATTTCCCATTTCCCGAAGCCCTGTAAGCTGAAGCTGGACAACTTAATAGAAACTTTAGGCCGGCCGCAGTGGCTCATGCCTCCCATACTGCTGGGATTATAGGCATCAGCCACCGTGCCTAGCCTTTTTTTTCTTTTTTTTGAGCCGGAGTCTCACTCTCACCCAGGCTGGAGTGCACTGGCACAATCTTGGCTCACTGCAACCTCTGCCTCCTGGTTTCAAGCAATTCTCCTGCCTCAGATGCCGGAGTACTAGGGATTAAAGGCACGTGCCACCACACGCAGCTAGTGTGTGTGTGTGTGTGTGTGTGTGAGAGAGAGACAGAGAGAGAGAGAGGAGAGAGAGAGACAGGGTTTAATTCTTGTTGCCAAGGCTGGAGTGTAATGGCGCAATCTTGGCTCACTGCAACCTCTGCCTCCTGGGTTCAAGTGATTCTCCTGGGCTCACTGCAACCTCCGCCTCCTGGGTTCAAGTGATTCTCCTGCCTCAGCCTCTCAAGTAGCTGGGACTACAGGCATGCATCACCACACCCGGCTAATTTTGTATTTTTAGTAGAGATGGAGTTTCTCCGTGTTGGCCAAGATGGTCTCGATCTCTTGACCTTGTGATCCACCCAACTCGGCCTCTCAAAGTGTTAGGATTACAGGTGTGAGCCACACTGCGGCCGGCCTAAAGTTTCTATTAAGTTGTCCAGCTTCAGCTTACAGGGCTTCAGGAAATGGGAAGTTTTAATTTTTTGTGGTTCCAGGCCAGAAGGGTAGGAGAAAAACTGGAAGTATCAGTTTAGAGAACTGTAGTCAGATATTGGAGAACTGTAGTCAGATATTAGAATTCAGGGTCCAATCCAGTTTGTAGGTAAATATCAAAACCTCAAAAATAATGTACCGGGCTAGAATCTAATATTAATAATAGGTGCACTGTAGTTTTATTCTGAAACTAATTTTTCTCTATATAGTCACCCCATTTTTTTCAAAGATATTGAAGTAAGATAAATTGTTTAGTTTGATTAAACTTGGCCTAATTACTTACATAAGTACAGCAATAATAGTGACTGACCACATAGGCTTTCTTTATTTTTATTTATTTATTTATTTATTTTAAAGATGGGGTTTCACCATGTTGGTCAGGCTGGTCTTGAACTCCCAACCTCAGATGATCCACCTGCCTTGGCCTCCAAAGTGCTTGGATTACAGGCATGAGCCACTGCGCCCGGCCTTAGGCTTTCTTTAAGTTGGCCTTGCTAGGACTTTTTTTTTTTTTTTGAGATGGCGTCTCTCCCGACTGCCCAGGCTGGAGTGCAATGGCATGATCACTCACCGCAACCTCCGCCTCCTGGGTTCAAGCAATTCTCCTGCCTCAGCCTCCTGAGTAGCTGGGACTACAGTTGCGCACCACCACACCCAGCTAACTTTTTTTATTTTTACTATCACTATGTTGTCCAGTCTGGTCTCGAACTCCTGACCTCGTGATCTGCCCGCCTCAGCCTCACAAAGTGCTGGGATTACAGGTGTGAGCCACCGTGCCTAGCCTTGCTAGGACTTTTAATAAGTAATCTCAGATTGGGCTTTTAAAAGCCTTGCCAGGCTAGGAAGTCAAGCCAAGGCTTACCATCATACTTCATTTGCAATCCTTATAGGTTTGGGTGAATTCCTCTATTTTCGAGTTCCCCCCCAAAATATCCTGACATTCTTGGGCCTATCAGGAAGTGACATTCCTTACTCACCTACAAGGCAACCATGTGACCCACATATTCAAGGTATCAAACCATTTTTCCCCAGGGGAAAAAATTGATTCCATAAAGTCATCCTTAAAGTTAGTTAAAGTTGTCTGGCCCATATCTGAAAATATGGCATTCCAGTCAAAACTTTGGTAATATAAACAGCATTTCCAATTGTGCCCTGTTAGAAAGAGAACAGGTTCTTATTGAACTTATGTAAATAACCATATTGCCATTAAAATAAAAATACTCATGAATAGTTTCCGAAATCTGGAAGGATAAGGTAGAGAGAAAAAGTAATTGTTTCATTTTTGTTTACAAAGGCTTACTTTACCAAACTGCTGTAAGCTATGAATAGCTTAAAAGAAAAGAGAAAAAGAAGATTAAAACATTAAAGAACCAGCAATGGGCCGGGCGTGGTGGCTCACGCCTGTAATCCCAGCACCCTGGGAGGCTGAGGGTGGCAGATCACCTGAGGTCGGGAGTTCAAGACCAGCCTGACCAACATGGTGAAACCCCATCTTTTAAAAAAAAAAAAAAAAAAAAGAACCAGCAATGTTTCAAACAAAACATAAAAAAATTATCCTGGCTGGGTGCAGTAGCTCACACCTGTAATGCTTAGGGAGGCTGAGATGGAGGATCATTTGAGGCCAAGAGTTTGAAACCAGCCTGGTCAGCATAGTGAGACCCTATCTCTACAATGAAATTAAATAAATAAATAATTGTCATCAGTTGATTCATTGCCACATAATTTATTCTTGTTCTGTTTGATCTCGGTCAGCAGCGTTTCACAAACCCATCACTGTCTTCATTAGAGTTCTGGAAATTCTGGCTGGGCTCAGAGGCTCATGCCTGTAATCCCAGCTCTTTGGGAGGAGCAGGCAGCTCAGCTGAGGCCAGGAGTTTGAGACCAGCCTGGCCAACAGGGTGAAACCCTGTCTCTATTAAAAATTAAAAATTAGCTGGGTGTAGTGGTGGGCACCTATAATCCCAGTTACTTGGGTGGCTGGGGCAGGAGAATTGCTTGAACCTGGGGGGCAGAAGTTGCAGTGAGCTGAGACTGCGCCTCTGCACTCCAGCCTGGGTGACAGAGTGAGACTCTGTCTCAAAAAAAAAAAAAAAAAAAGAGTTCTGGAAATTCTTATACAGTCCAATGGTATGATCTTAAAGTTACCAGAAGTCTGTATGCCAGAGTGCTTGTTAGTCTCCTTTTCATGAACTGTCTATGAATGACAAAGACTTAAAATGGTGATAAAGGTCTGGTGAGAGTTTATTATAATAATTACATAATTTATGAGGAAATTTGGTTCTTTCTGTGGCATACAAACTTTAACATAATAATGCTAATTATGACTGATAACATTTTAGCAGGACTTATCAGATTTCTTGGAATTTCATACAATTTCTAGAGCAATCATTAATAAAATATCCATTCAAATGTAATAAAAAGAAGGTTAGCATTACTTATTATTTGACAATATTTCCCATATAATTTAACATCAAATAAGCTCAAGTAGTCTAATATCTCTCTTTTACAGGATAAGAGATGAATCTTTAGAGACTTTCCAGAGGTCCTCTTGAAAATCTCAAAATTAGTTCAAGATCAAAAAGACTTGATTTAGAATTTGATTTTGGAAAATTGTCAAAAATGTAAAAAAGTTTAAAACACTTGACTAAACAAATTACATGGCCAGGTGCAGTGGCTCATGCCTATAATCCCAGCACTTTGGGAGGCTGAGGCAGGTGGATAACTTGAGGTCAGGAACTCAAGACCAGCCTGGCCAAAAATGGCGAACCCCTATCTCTGCTAAAAATACAAAAATTAGCCAGGCCTGGTGGCAGGCGCCTGTAGTCTCAGCTACTCGGGAGGCTGAAACAGGAGAATCACTCGAACCTGGGAAGCAGAGATTGCAGCGAGCCAGGATCACACCACTGTACTCCAGCCTGGGTGACAAAGTGAGACTCTGTCTCAGAAAAACAAACAAACAAAAACATTACAGATCACTGTGAAATAATACTAAAGTGACAAAAGATTTTAAAGACAGATGCAGAAAGTTGCATAATTGTAAAACAAAACAAAACAAAACGCCCTAGCTCTTTTAATATTGAGAAGACTCACATTGCTTGTTTTTTTTTCTTTGTGAGACAGGGTCTTGATCTGCTGCCCAGGCTGGAGTGCAGAGATCACACCTCTGCACTCCGGGGCTCAAGTGATCCTCTTGCCTCAGCCACCCAAGTAGCTGGGACTGCAGGTGTGCACCACCATGCTTTGCTAATTTTTGTATTCTTTGTAGAGATAGGGTTGTGTCATATTGCCCAGGCTGGTCTTGAACTCCTGGCCTCAAATAATCTGCCTGCCTCAGCCTCCCAAAGTGCTGGGATTACAGGTATGAGCCACTGCACCTGGCCACATTTTTTTTTCCTTTGGAAAGTATTTATTTATTATAAATAAATGTCCTATACATTAAATATCAAGAAATATTCATTATTGATTACACATCAAGATGTAACACTAAGGGAACTACAGAATCAAAATACCTACTCATGATACAGTAATGATAATTCCATTCCAATGTTGGACACAATAATGATTTGTTCACAAGATGCAACAAAACCCATCAAAAAGGCCGTGGTGGCTCACACCTGTAATCCAAACACTTTGGAGGCCAAGGCAGGCAGATTACCTGAGGTCGGGAGTCCAAGACCAGCCTGACCAACATGGTGAAACCTCATCATTATTTTATTAAAAAAAAAAAAAAAGCCATCACTTGGCCAGGTGCAGTGGCTCACGCATATAATCCCAGCACTTTGTGAGGCTGAGGCGGGTGGATCACAAGGTCAGGAGTTTGAGACTAGGCTGGCTAACATGGTGACACCCCATCTCTACTAAAAATACAAAGCTTAGCCGGGCGTGGTGGTGTGCACCTGTAATCCCAGCTACCTGGGAGGCTGAGGCAGAAGAATAGCTTGAACCCAAGAGGCGGAGGCTGCAGTGAGCTGAGATTGCGCCACTGCATTCCAGCCTGGATGACCCAGTGAGTCTCTGTCTCAAATAAATAAATAAAAATAAATACATGAAGTTGGCAGAACATACAGTCTGGAGGGGTTTGAGAAGAGGGGATTCAGGTGACTGAGAAGTTCCAGTGGGAGAAGGAGGATCCAAGAGAGAGAACAGAGAGGCCTCACAGTGAACTGGGAAGAAGAGACTTCTAGCCCAGGAGTCAGGGAGTGAACCCCCATTCAGAATAAGGAGCCAGGAAGAAGAACTTCCAACCCAGGAAGTATTATACCTTTCAAAAGAAGCTTGGGACCTTAAAAAACGAAATCTGTTATTACCAGCTAGAATAAAAGTTTGTCTACAGCCATGGTTCAGGAGTTTGACTCACTAACAGATCCCCAGTCAATCAGTTAGGAGAGAAGACAAAGGCTGCAAAGTTACACACTGAGAATCCTGGGTGAGAGGCCTGTGGCATCACAGCCATTAAAGAAAAAAATTACTGGCCAGGCATGGTGGCTCATGCTTGTAATACCAGCACTTTGGGAGGCTGAGGCGGGTGGATCACCTGAGATCAGGAGTTCGAGACCAGCATGACCAACATCGTGAAACCCTGTTTCTACTAAAAACAAAAAATTAGCCAGGCATGGTGGTGCATGCCAATAGTCCCAGCTACTCGGGAGGCTGTGGCAGGAGGATCGCTTGAACCTGGGAGGCGGAGGTTGCAGTGAGCTGAGATTGTGCCATTTTACTCCAGCCAGGGCAACAAGAGTGAAACTCTGTCTCAAAAAAAAAAAAAAGAAAAAGAAAAAGAAAAAAGTATTCAGCCCTTGTCAAAGCATGGTAGTGAAGGGAAGGCCTTATTCAGGAGCAAGGCATATGGACCACAGGCAATGGGGTTTTGCAGGGGAAAGATTGGGCTCAATTCTGAATACAGCATGGACAAGTGGGAACTGATAGTCAAGCAGGGTGGGGGTCAGTGGATTGAAAATTACTAAGAAGAAACATGAGAGATAAGGGGGATTCTGGCTAAGCTGACCTAAGAGGATTCTTTCGGAAGACAGGCTGGGGTGATCAGACATCACCTAGAGGATGGTGGAGGATGAGGAATCTCATCAGTATTGAGGGCAATCAGATATCAAAAGCTGGGTGGTTCTTGCTGAACTGGAAATCACACAGATGCACCTGACTAAAGTTTGGCCAAGCAAATAATCTTTTGTCAATACAATACTATTAACTAATCTACAGGTCTTGTTTGAATTCTATCAATTGTATCACTAATGTCTCTTTTCTGAGCCAGGATCCCATCTAGGGTCTCGATTGCACACTGCATTTAGTTATCTCTTTTAATTGAAGATGGCTCCTCAGTATATCTATGACTTGAATGATCTTGACACTTAAAAAGCACTGGCTGGTAATTTTGCAGAATGCCCCTAATTTGGGGTTTGTCTGCTTTTCATTCAGATTCTGCCTTTTGGGCAAAAATACAAGTGAACATATGTCCTTCTCAGGAGAACCACAGTATGTCCTCTTACTGGGGCTAACATTTTTCATTTCTATTTAGGCAGAATTGATATATAATGCAATGCATGTATTTTTCTTTGTGTTTTTTTTTATTTTATTTTTCCTTTTTGCAATGCACGTATTTAAATGGTACACTTTGCTAAGTTTGCTGGAAACCTTGATGGCTTGGTGTCTCTCACCAAAACTGGTGTCTCTCAGGTTTTTTTCCACTCTAAAACTACTATTTTCCCTAGGCAATTAGTATCATGGGGGAGAAACTTTGCAACCCTGAAAACAAAAACAAAATCTGTTTCTTGTCTTTTTGCCCACTATTTTTTTTTTTTTTTTTTTTTTTTTGAGATGGAGTCTTGTTCTGTTGCCAGGCTGGAGTGCAATGGCACAATCTTGGCCCACTACTCTGGCTCCCAGTTACTCTGTCTCCCAGTTTCTAGCGATTCTCCTGCCTCAGCCTCCTAAGTAGCTGGGACTACAGGTGTGTACCACCACACCCGACTAATTTTTTGTATTTTAGTAGAGGCGGGGTTTCACTGTGTTGGCCAGGCTGGTCTTGATCGCCTGTCTTCGTGATTCACCCGCCTCAGCCTCCCAAAGTGCTGGGATTACAGGCGTGAGCCACCACGCCCAGCCTAATTTAAAAATATATATATTTGTAGTAAAGACAGGGTTTCACCATATTGGTCAGGCTAGTCTCGAACTTCTAACCTCAAGTGATCTGCTGGCCTCGCCCTTCCAAAGTGCTGGGATTACAAGCTGAGCCACTGTGCCTGGCCCCAGACCACTATTTTTATCACTCAAAACTTTTGCGCCAGGGAGGATGGCTCATGCCTGTAATCCCAGCACTTTGGGAGGCTGAGGTGGCCAGATCACCTGAGGTCTGAAGTTTGAGACCAGCCTAACATGGAGAAACCCAGTCTCTACTACAAATACAAAATATTAACTGGGTGTGGTAGCGCATGCCTGTCATCCCAGCTACTAGGGAGGCTGAGGTAGGAGAATCGCTTGAACCCGGAGGTGGAGGTTGCAGTGAGTTGAAATTGTGCCATTACACTTCAGCCTGGGCAACAAGAGCCAAACTCTGTCTCAAACAATTTTTTTTTTCTTTGTCTGCAGCAGCTATTATTGGTGTGGCTACCCAATGGGAAATTTTGTTTATTCTTTTTTTTTTTTTTTTAAGATGGAGTTTCGCTCCTGTTTCCCAGGCTGGAGTGTAATGGTGGATCTCTGCTCGCCTCAACCTCAGCCTCTGGAGTAGCTGGGATTACAGTCGCGCCACCACGCCTGGCAAATTTTTGTATTTTCAGTAGAGATAGGGTTTCACGATGTTGGTCAGGCTGGTCTCAAAATCCTGACCTCATGATCTGCCCTCCTTGGCCGCCGAAAATGCTGAGATTACAGGCGTGAGACACTGTGCCCGGCCCCAATGGGAAATTTTCTAAATTTACTATTTCTGTAATCCCTTCCACGTTTATTGACAGGAAAGCTTCTATTTCCATCATTCCTTCCACATTTATTGACAGGAAAGCTAGTCTAAGGAAGCGATGTACCCTCACTTACTCATACCCTCCTTTTCCTTTTTCTTGAGACGGCGGCTTGTGCTGTTACTCAGGCTGGAGGGAAAGTGGTGCAATCTTGAATCACTGCAGCGTGGAATTCCTGAACTTAGGCGATCCTCCCACCTGCGCCTCCCGAGTAGCTCGGACCACAGGCGCGCGCCACCATGTCAGCTAATTAAAAAAAAAATTTGGTCCGGGAGCAGTGTCTCACGCCTGTAATCCCAGCACTTCGGGAGGCCGAGGTGGGCGGATCACCAGGTCAGGAGTTCAAGACCAGCCTGACCAATATGGTGAAACTCTGTCTCTTCTAAAAATACAAAAATCAGCCGTGCTTGGTGGCGCTCGCCTCTACTCCTAGCTACTCGGGAGGCTGAGGCAGAAGAATCGCTTGAACCCGGGAGGCGGAAGTTGCAGCGAGCTGAGATCGTGCCAATGCACTCCAGCCTGGGCGACAGAGCGAGAGTTCGTCTCAAAAAAAAAAAAAAAATACTGTAGATACTGGGGGTCTCACTATGTTGGTCCAGGCTGGTCTAGAATCCCTGGGCTCAAGTAATCCTGCCTCGACCTCCCTGAGCGCTGGGATTACAGGCGCAAGCCACTGCGCCTGGCCTAACCCTCCCTGTTTTGGAACTACTGTTACAGTATTAGCAAATGGAAAAGCGCCAGTTGAGCACACGCGTTCTTTGTAAATGATTATGTCTGATGCAGGGATGCTTTTAACCGGGTTGTGTAACGACTGTGTGTGCACTCCTCTCTCGCAGTCTCTACGGAAGGTAGTCCGTTCGCCGGTCAGATCCCGGCGTACCCCGCGCTCCTTGTTCCCGGCGCTCCCCGCGTTTCCCGCGCTCCCCTACTCCCGGCATTCCCTGCGCTTCCCGTTCCCGGCGCTCCCCACGGCCGCCGCCCTCCGTCCGGCGAGCCCCGCCCGGGCGCGACCGTTAGCGCGACAGCGGCCTGGGTGCCTGGTCCCGCCTGTCCGGCCGCGCTATTGGGCCGCGCACCGCGGAGACGCGCGCCACGCGCCGACGATTGGCGGCCTCCGCAGCCCGCTCCGTGGCTCCCCCAATGCAAGGCGGCCGCGTGCGGGGATTGGCCGCACGCTGCGAAGGCCCGCCCTCCACTCGCCCGGCGCGACAGGCGGGTCCCGGCGACCGGAGCTCTTGGACAGCCTTTCCAGATGGCTGCGGCAGCCGGGCGGTGAGGCTCTCCCGGCTGTGGTCGGGCTGCGGGCGGCTCGGGCAGGCCGCGGGCGCCTCAGGTAGGTGCGGGGCGCGAGGGGCGCCCCGCGGGAGGGCGGGCGAGCGCTGCGGCCTGCGCGAGGGCACGCCTTTCCCTCCCGCCTCCCTCCGGGACCGAGGCTGCGGGCCCTGGCGCGGGGCGGGGCGGGGCGGGGAGGGGAGGGGAGGGGACGCGGAGCTCGGCCTTTGTGAGGCAACATGGCCGCGGGCGGCCGAGAGCTCGGAGTGGGGACCCCTATGGGGTCTGGGGGGGGCGGGCCCCGGGCCCAGGCGTCGCCGATGCTCGTCGCTGTCCTTCCGGGTAAAGAGGCTCCTCGCCTGACGGGCCCGAAGCCCAACATCGCTTTCAGGCGGGAAAGGTGTGGACAGGGACAGTGCTCGCCTGGGACCCTGCCAGCTTTAACACAGTTTGGGAAATGCAAGAAGTCGTCTAAATCTTTTTGTCCACCAAATGCTCACGGGTTGAGTGTCACGTAGATAACTGGGATACGGTTTTGTTGTAACAATGAGCATGGCGGAAATAAATGGAAGGGGGCAACCTGTTGACAGTGATGCCTGTCTGGTGTCATCCGATGGCCTTGGGTTGCTTGTGGCAGGAGTCGGATTTGCCGTTTTGCATGCTTGCATGTATCTTGTTCCTGCACGGCAGTCCCGTCTATGGCTGTCGACTGTTCGAGGCCAACCACCAGGCGAGGATCCACTGTTTCCTGGCCAGACTAGACTCCCAGGTGTAGGAGGGGCCCCAAACCCTGCTGCCGGCCTTCACTCAAAAAAGGGAGTGGATGGGCAGCCCGGGGTGGGCCGGTGCTGCCTCTGAGTGAGGGATGTGAGGCCTGTTGGAGGATGACAAAAGGAATGGATGAGGTCATACTGCCGCTGGACTGGGCAGGAGGCTGCAGCGGGAGAGACTTGACCAAAAGGCAGCATCCGCCGCTCTGGCATTGGTGCTGGCCGGTCACAGTCAGTGCCTCGGTTAGCCAGCACAGCAAGTGGACTAGGAGGACAGGTGCTGTCCAAGTGTATGGGTTTTCTCCCCGTGCTAAGGGGAGCTTGCTGTGAGCCCATTCCTGGCTGATGGTCCTGTTGGCAAGGCAGGGTTTGCATCCGTTGTTTGGCCAGCAGGAGCAGTGGGGAGGCCTAAGGACAGAGAGCTCCGCTTTGTGCCCTTTGTGGCCAGGCACTGTGTGGAGTACTCCCAGGGGTTGTTTTGTAGTCTCACCGTGACCTTGGGGTGGGAAATGTGCCTCTGGCTGACTTGCCCAGCCTTAGACTCTCCTGTCGTAGCCCCCTCCTTTGTGATGTCATCCAGCCTCCTGGCTTTAATGCCAACTTTCTTTGAGATCTTCACAGCTCCAGCACTGGCCTCCCTTTTGAGCTCGTCTGCTGTTTCTAGCCACATCTTCCACATCTCCATGTGTTACTTTGGTGCCAAGTAGCCATATCCAAACCAAACTCAAATCTTCACCCATGCCAAAACATTCTTTGTGCCTGTCTAAAGTCCCTTTGATTCCTCTCTATCTTACACCGTCATGCAGTCCTAAGGAGGTCCTGTTAGCTTACCTTCTATTTCTAAGCACAGACCATTTCTCCCCATCTCCAAGTTAACATCTTGGCCCAGGCTACCTGGTGAGCCTATAATTCTCTTTGGTCCTCACTCCCCATCCTCCACCTAAAATTTTTCTGGACACAGAGTGATTCTTTTTTTATTTCTTGGGGACAGAGTCTTTCTCTGTCGCCAGGCTGGAGTGCAGTGGCGCAATCTCGGCTCACTGCAACCTCTGCCTCTTGGGTTCAAGCGATTTTTCTGCCTCAGCCTCCCGAGTAGCTGGGACCACAGGCGTGTGCCACCACACCAGGCTAATTTTTTTTTTTTTTTTTTTTTTTGTTTTTTTAGTAGAGTTGGGGTTTCACCATGTTGGCCAGGATGGTCTCGATCTCTTGACCTTGTGATCTGCCCACCTCGGCCTCCCAAAGTGCTAGGATTACAGGCGTGAGCCACTGCATCCAGCCCACAGAGTGATTCTTATTCTTTTTTTTTCTTTTTTTTTTTTTTTCCTGAGACAGAATCTCGCTTTGTCGCCCAGATTGGAGTGCAGTGGTGTGATCTCAGTTCACTGCAACTTCTGCCTCCTGGGATTAAGTGATTCTCCTGCCTCAGCCTCCCGAGTAGCTGGGACTACAGGCATCCACCACCACACCTGGCTGATTTTTGTATTTTTAGTAGAGATGGGGTTTCACCATGTTGGCCAGGCTGGTCTCGAACTCCTGACCTCAAATAATCTGCCTGCCTCACCCTCCCAAAGCGCTGGGATTACAGGCATGAGCCACCGTGCCTGGACACAGAGTGATTCTTTTAAACAGTTAAATGGTATAAAACAGAGGCAGTAGAAGCAAGCCCGCTTGCCTGCTTATAAAGCAGCTCCACCACTTCCTAGCTGTGTGACCTTCAGCACATGGGTGAACCTTTCTTTCACAGTGCTATGTGAGAACTGCATGACTTAAAATGCTTAAAGTGCTTAGAACAGGGCCTGGCTGAGGGTTCGCTGCCCCTGCTATCCTGGAATCAGCCGATGCCACTTGTGTGGGCCCTCCTGTCCAGTGGTCCATCTCTCTCACTAAGAGCCTCCTGGCAGCAGCCTCGGAGAACCAGCCCTGATCCATCTGCCCTCAATTAACCTGGCTCACTTTCAAGTCCCCTCAGCACACTGCCGCAGCCCGCCACACCACACTCCTGCCCCTGCCCCTCTGCTTTTCTTCTCCGTGTCACCTGGAACATCCCCTCCTCCCATCCCTGTTACCCACCTGCCTCACTCCTCTGCCTTCACGTGGATGCAGGCCATGAGACCTTCTCCCATCCCCTTTTCTAAAACTACCTCCCCTTCCTCAGTGCTTTCCTTGTTTTGTTTTTGCTTGAGCACCTCTTGGTATGTGACAGGGTACATGCTCTTTTTAGTTGTTAGCAGTCCATGTCTCTTGCTAAAATGTGAGCTCTGTGGAGCAGGGTTTTGTCCGCCTGTGTCTGCAGCATCTAGGAAGGTGTGTGTGCGCCACGAATGGAGAAAGCTTACAGAGGGGAGTTAAGAAACTTGCCCAGAACTGCCCACTGCTGAGCTCTGGGGCTGGGCACGTTTCCTGCTTTCCCAAGGAGCTCACTCTTTTGCACAGCGCCAGGCCTCCCCGGTGTGCATTTCCTCAGGGCTGCAGCTCAGCCCCTATTAGCACCTTTCCTTAGAACGCCTACTGTGGCTGCTTCTTTGCCTTCTGTGGTAGCAGGGTTCCCCATTTCATCCCACTGTTGGTCTCTAATTCCCTGCTCCTTGTGGTTTCTTCAAGTAGCTTTTTATGTCCCAGACTCATGGATTGATTCACCAGGGTCTCTATGGGACTGCCAGATTCTGAGGTATCTGGTCCTGGTCTTCTTTGTAGTCAGTGGCACTGGGTACATTGACCCCTCTGTCTGTTCTCTGAAATGGTCTTTCTTGGTTGCCAGGAGATTGGCCTCACCCAACTTAATGTTTCTCATGCCTGCCTGGTTGCTGCCCACAGCCTCTTGAGCGTCTTTGGCACCTTATAGTAGGTTTTAGCTCTGTGCTGTTTCCTTGATCCTCAGCGCCTTTGATGGACACATCTTTGGGCAAGTACTGTGCGAAATTCCCATTGGATTCAGAAATGTTAGGGCATCTTAGAATCCAGGCAATGGAGTGACAGCGTGATGGTCATTGCCCTGACAGTGTGTCCAAGCCCTGCGACCTTGTCTCTTGTCCATGTAGTGTGTTCCTTGGAGTAGATGGTCAGTGGAGAGTTGTTAAGTGTACTGATTAAACCTAAACTAGTCTCTCATTTTCATGTGGTGTCCCCATTGAAGTAACAGCCACCATGCCCTATCCCTTGTTAAATATGTGATGTCTGCGTCTCCTGTTCTTTCTGGGAATCTTGGGAGGATGTATGTCATGCAGTGCCGCGTGCATGTGTGCATTTGCATGGGTGTGCACGCATGTGCATGCATGCGTGTTCCTGTGCATGTTGTGGGAGTGCGCATGTGCGTGTATGTGCATGTGCTCCTCCTGCTCTGATGCCAACCCTCCTCTGGGCCCCTGAGTTTTCTGGCTGCCTCAGACCCACCTTCCCTGCTTCATGTTATCCCTTTCTTCATGCTTCCTCTGTAGTGAGGCTTCCTAGAGTTGCATCCTTAACCCTCATCTCTGGATGGCCTTCCTCCTGTGGGTTTAGCGACTACTTCCTCAGTACGTCCTGACCTTCTGTTTCTGGACCAGTCATGGCTCCAGAGCTGTAGCCTCAACACCTTCAGAGCCTGCCTGGAGGTCCCCTCTATTCTCCTTGCCAGGCTCTCGCCGCATGCTGGAATTTGGGTGTCCTTCCTTGTCTTTAGTTCCCTGTTTTCTCTGCTGTCCACTTCCATTGGGTCAACAAGTGTGGTCAGTTCTGTGACACTGTTCTTGGCCCATTTCCAGGGCCTCTTTCACACCTTTGTCCTCTGGCCTGGAGGACTGTCCCTGTGCCTTGGGTGCAGTTGCTTCTGCCTGGCACAGCTGTCAGTCACCTTTCTCAAGTAGGAACGTAATTGTGGCAGGAGAGTTGCTTCACCCTCAGTGGCTCCTTATTGTCTCCAGGGTGGAGTGGGCTGCAGATGGCACCCAGGCCTCTCTGTGCCTTGGCTCCAGCTGTCTCTTGTGGCTCCCTACCCCAAATCCTGGCAGGTCCCATCCCCACAGCCACCCACCCCTCTCCTCCATCTGGAACAGAACTATGCTGCCACCTCTGGTGACCTCAGCACGCTGCATCACTGTCCCCGTCCACGTGCTATCCTGTGGGCCCAGGAGAGCCCTGGGGTCCCTGGGTAGCAGAGCTCCTGGCCATGCCTCTGAGGCCCCTAGTGCCGCAGAGTTGAGCAGAGGGTCTCGCGCTCGCCCTCTGACTGACCCAGCCCTTGCAGGTGAGTGGATTGCTGTGCTCTGGTGGCCTGAGGGAGGCCACGCGCCTTCTGTGTGTTCCGGAAAGGGCGCCTCCCACCGCATGCTTGCTTATCTGCGTTAGGAATGCTGTGGTGGAGTTTAGTGTAAATTTTAAAAATATTTTTTGAGCCTTATGATTATATTGTTTTTGTGTTTCTGAAGTAGGAATTAAAGTAGGCAGTAAACAAAATATTTAACTTTGGATTTAAGTTATAATTCAGGTTCTGAAGCTAAAAAGTAAGGTTAGTTCGTTCTGATGCCTAAAAGGTCCTCTTAGGGAATATTATTTTAAGCCCTTTACTATGCTGTTAATAGTGCTTGGATTTTAACTTGGTACCAGGGAAGTGGAAGGTTTCTGTCATTTTGTGACGATATTTTTAAATTTCTTTGCAGGTAGAAGAAGAACGGTGCCACTCCGGCATGAAGACAGACTCGCTTAGTCTCCAGTCACTTAAGCTGAGTGCATTGTGATTTCCAATAATTGAGGCAGTGGTTCTAAAAGCTGTCTACATTAATGAAAAGAGCAATGTGGCCAGCTTGACTAAGCCGCCAGCGCGCAGCGCGGCAGGATGCGCCCGGGTCTCAGCGGACTTGTGCATGTTAGCCGTGTAGATTTATGTGAGGGCTTGTAAAACTCTGATCTTGTAAACTAGTCTTAAGCGCTTTTAATATGGAGACAGATGAGAGCCCCTCTCCGTTCCCGTGTGGGCCCGCAGGAGAAGCGGTGATGGAGAGCCGAGCTCGCCCCTTCCAAGCGCTGCCACGTGAGCAGTCTCCACCACCTCCCCTGCAAACGTCCAGTGGTGCAGAGGTAATGGACGTTGGCTCTGGTGGTGATGGACAGTCCGAACTCCCTGCTGAGGACCCCTTCAACTTCTACGGAGCTTCTCTTCTCTCCAAAGGATCCTTCTCTAAGGGCCGCCTCCTCATAGACCCGAACTGTAGTGGCCACAGCCCGCGCACCGCTCGGCACGCACCTGCGGTCCGGAAGTTCTCCCCTGACCTTAAGTTGCTTAAGGATGTAAAGATTAGCGTGAGCTTTACCGAGAGCTGCAGGAGTAAGGACAGGAAGGTGCTGTACACAGGAGTGGAGCGCGACGTGCGGGCGGAGTGCGGTCTGCTCCTTAGCCCTGTCAGTGGGGACGTGCATGCTTGTCCCTTTGGCGGGAGTGTTGGTGATGGGGTAGGCGTAGGGGGTGAGAGTGCTGATAAGAAGGATGAGGAGAATGAGCTGGATCAGGAAAAGAGAGTGGAGTATGCAGTGCTCGATGAGTTAGAAGATTTTACTGACAATTTGGAGCTAGATGAAGAAGGAGCAGGCGGGTTCACGGCTAAAGCAATCGTTCAGAGAGACAGAGTGGACGAAGAGGCCTTGAATTTCCCCTACGAGGTATGTTGGCAGCCCCTTCTTTAGAGGGCTCTTAGCAAAACCCAAAGAGATTTGGGAATTGTGGCATTTTTTTGATAGGGAAATTTAAAAAACAAAACCAAAATCCCCTCTGAGGTGGAATGATGTTAATGTGGAGAAGACAAAGATGTAAGAAGTCCAGATTTTTAAAGTTTCCTAATGAAAAATTTGGCTGATGTGTAGGCCTTGCACCCCTGCTGCAGTGCCTGAGGTGGCAGGCGCTGCTGAGACATGCTCCTTGGTGGTGTGTGCCCCTGGACTAGGTGTGTTG
Organism: Plecturocebus donacophilus; assembly: GCA_004027715.1. NCBI lineage: Eukaryota > Metazoa > Chordata > Mammalia > Primates > Pitheciidae > Plecturocebus > Plecturocebus donacophilus. Next base: position 34,504 of record PVKP010002932.1, on the reverse strand, counting down.
GTGTCAGTTGGTAGCTTCATCCCATTTGTTTTTCAGATGATCATGCACCCTAAGGGCACACCTAGGCCCCCTGAGAGCACCTCCTTTCTGTGCCTCTTCTCAGGAATGCTGTTGAGCTCTCCTGGTGCAGGAGCATGGGCGCCAGGGGCTCTGGTGTCTCAACAGCGTGTTTTGCAGGATGACTTTGACAACGATGTGGATGCTCTGCTGGAAGAAGGTCTTTGTGCCCCCAAAAAGAGGCGAACAGAGGAAAAATATGGTGGAGACAGCGACCATCCGTCCGATGGAGAGACGAGTGTGCAGCCAATGATGACCAAGATTAAAACAGTGCTCAAAAGTACGTGGGTGGGTCAGAAGCAGTGGGTGTTCCAGGGCCGTGGAAGGGTGGTTGCTGCCTTAGCAGAAATGCTTTGAGAGAGCTCTGGTGCCAGGTAGCGGGCTGGGTGGAGGCACGTTTGAGGACAGGACAGTCACATCTGAGGAGATAAACACAGGATGCGTGACCCAGATGCAGATCCTGGTGTGTCCTGTGGAAACCACAGAGCAGCAGGTGCTATGTAGAGGAATGGGAGGGGACTTCTGAGGGGGTCAGGAGGGAACGTTGGTATATGCCAGGAGCCAGCATGACCGTCCGCTGGAGGGTGTGGAGGCCAAGGCCAGAGGTGGGTGCACAGTGAGATTGCAGGTGATAGTTGTGGTCCAGGTTCTGGTTCTGGACTAACTGTCACAGGAAGCCACCAGAAGCAAGTAGTGTTACCTGATTTTTGTCTAACAGCGTGGCTCCTGGGCCGTAGCATGGTGCGTGCACTTCAGGTAGGCAGGCTGGAAGTGCCCTGATAGATGTGGCACTTCCTCAACTGAGTTGAGGGCAATGGGGAGAGCACTTGGGAGATGCCCAGAGTTGCACTGTGAGGCTCTGTCCTAGATGTGGTGCAGGTGCTGGGGGAGTTGGAGTTGGTGGCTTGAAGGCACCTATGAGGGTCCTGGTGGAGATGTGGGGCTCGTTAGAGGGACTGAAGAGACACACAGGGACTCAGGCTCACAGGTGGGAGCCCAGGCTGAGGGGCTAGGGTGCAGAAGATGGCAGGGTGTGACTGGGAGCAAAGCGAGGGGTGGTTATCGCATGACCATCCTCCTTGGGCTGTTGAGGGGACAAGTCAGCCGGGTGCCACATGTTGCCGCCTATGTCGTATTGGTAGCAATTAAGCAGGAGGGTTGTAGGCAGGGTGGTAAACCTGGGACTGTACGTTCTGGGGCTGGAGGTGGGAGTCTTGACCTCAGGGCCTCTAGGAGGCTAGTTTGGTGCTCCCCTGCAGGCTCACTGAGAAGGTAAACCCATGTTCATCCTGCACAACTCACAGGTCAGCAGCCGTTCTGGCCTGGATGCCTGAATGCTTACAAATGGACAGCTGCATATGATCTCCCCTCAGGTGACTGGGTCAACTTTGTGACCATTCACTGTCACAAAGGAGCAGCCCCAACGGACCCATGTGTCGTCTCTTGCTTGGCTCCATATTCCATTTGCTTCTTCTCCTGACTTAGCCCAAAACTGGTGGGAGGCAGCTCCATCTTGGCCTGATTCCAAGTGGGGAGAGTACTCCCCTGTGTGCATGCACCTCTGACCTTTAACTCTCCCTCCCTGGGTCATCACCTGATGGTGGCCTGGGTAGGGGTGTCAGGTCCAGGGTCAGGGCTACTTGGTGGGGACCTGGCCCTGAGAGTCACTGGCACTTTTTCCCCTTATGTGTATTTTTTAAGATTTCATTTGCTTTCTTTTGTTTCTAATTTTTTTTTTTTGAAGTGGGGTTTTACTCTATTATCCAGGTTCGGGCGCAGAGGCATGATCATAGCTCATTGCAGCCTCAGCCTCCCAGGCTCAAGTGATCCTCCCACCACAGCCTCCCGAGTAGCTGGGACTATAGGTGTGTGCCACTATGCCTGGATAATTTAAACAATTTTTTTGTAGAGTCAGGGTCTTGTTGTGTTGCCTAGGCTGGTCTTTCTAAATTTTTAATTTGTTTCTAATACCTGTGAGAAAATTAAGTTTTAGTTACATCTTTTTTGCCTTACACTCTTCCCAGCAGTCAGGCCTGGTGGCAGGTGTCAAGTTGATAGGTTATAAACCTCTTCCTCTCAACTGCCTATGAAGCAAAGAAGGGGTTGGGAGTAGTGTATTAAAACCGACTTAGAAACTGAATAATTTGAAGCAGTGTTTTGTATGCTGCTGAAAGTGCACTTCAGTTACAATAAAGGTTTGTCGCCTGGTCACTGGGAGCAATGGCTGACAGCTATGCAGTTTTTTAGTAAAGCTCACCCAGCCCCGGGGTACCTCTGGCCATGACCAGGCAGACAGGAGAGAAGTCTCCAGTGTCCACAGTGCTTACCAGATGTGGAGGCAGGAGCTGAGGTTGGAACTTGTATCTTGCACAGACGTGTTTTTTGCTCCTTCATGTGCTGGTTTGACATGTGTAAATTCCCACCTCAGGCCACATGCTATCTGTCCTAGGCCTGGAGGCATAGTAGTGAGCAAGGCAGACAGGTACTTTGATTCTCTGTGAAGACCCAGATAAACGTATACACAGTACCCAACAATTTCTTGTACAGGAGCTGCTGTGGCAATAATTCCAAGTGTTTTTAAAGTGATTATAGGATGTTCTCATCTTCCTGTGCAGGTCGTGGCCGCCCACCTACAGAGCCGCTGCCCGACGGGTGGATCATGACATTCCATAACTCTGGAGTCCCGGTGTACCTACACAGAGAGTCTCGGGTGGTCACCTGGTCCAGGCCATACTTCTTGGGAACGGGAAGCATACGGGTAGGGGAGGCATCAGTTGTGACTTTAGGCTTGTAAGTTCTCAGACCAGAACGTGCACATCCACACACACGGCACTGCAGCCAAGCAGAGGCCGGTGAGAGGCATCAGAGTTTTAGACTCTCGGGTTGTCCTTGTAATCCATATTGCAATTTCACTATCCACAGAAACACGACCCTCCTCTGAGTAGCATCCCTTGTCTGCATTATAAGAAAATGAAGGACAACGAGGAACGGGAGCAAAGCAGTGACCTCACGCCCAGTGGGGACGTGTCCCCTGTCAAGCCCCTGAGCCGATCTGCAGAGCTGGAGTTCCCCCTGGACGAGCCTGACTCTGTGGGTGCTGACCCGGGGCCCCTGGATGAGAAAGACCCACTAGGGGCTGAGGCAGCCCCTGGGGCCCTGGGGCAGGTGAAGGCCAAAGTCGAAGTGTGCAAAGATGAATCTGTTGGTGAGTTTTGTTAAGGAGTCTTCTTCTCTTCTTGCCTTTTGGGACCCCTGAGCCTTATATTTTTAATGAAGGCTATCACTGTTGCCAGTTTCTAGTCGTACTTGTGAGCAAGGGGCTGCACACTTCCACTCTTGATGTGGCTGAAGGCCTGTCTTCCTGCCCTTACATGAACCTGCCTGGGTGTAGTACCCCAGGCTCCTGTGCCTGGGCTCTGTGGGGCCCACATGGCTGAGGCTGCTGGGGACATGGCTGCTGGCAGTGTCAGTGGGTCTTGTTCTTACTGGTTGCTTATATGATCTTTCCCGAAGTCTTGATTTTTCAGTAGGATGCGCTCATGTGGCATTGTTTTGATTTATCTTGATGAGCTCAGTGAGCCTCTTAAGTCTGTGACTCAGTGTTGGGAAACTGTCATGATTCTATGGACAGTTCCCTCTTCAGTCCTGCAGTTGCTTGCTGAATGTGTGCTGGTGTTTTGCATTCTCTTTTTCATGTCTTTTAGCCTAGTCCCACCATTCAAGTCTTAGTTCTCTCTTCAGTGGTGGCAGGTCTCTTTGAGTCCGCCTGCTGGATTATTTTCAAAGAGCACTTTCCATTTTCTGGGTTTCTGGTTGTCTGCACATCACTACCCAGCCTGTCTTCATAACTTTGTGGAGTGTGGGGTGCTCTAGAAGAGCTGTGTGGTGGGGGCAGTTGCTGAGGAAGGGGAAGTGGCCTGGGAAGAAATGTGACAAATGCGAGGCCCTGTGCAGGGAGCTGCTTGGGTTGTGTTGCTGAGCATAGAGGTGGCCAGGATGGCCGGAGGGAGGAAAAAAGTGAAGTTGTCAGAGAGGTGGTGGGCACCTGGATCCCAGGTGCTGCTGGCATTCAGGTACCTGTTTTGATACATGGAGGAAGTCCTGAAGACCATCTGACTTTTTAAAATTTATTTTTATTTTTTATTTTATTTTTAAAGGTGGGGTTTCTCCACGTTGGCCAGGCTGGTCTCGAACTCCTGACCTCAGGTGATCCACCCACCTCGGCCTCCCGAAGTGCTGGGATTACAGGTGTGAGCCACCACGCCTGACCGACCATCTGACTTTTTTAAGCTTTCTTTTTTCCTTTTCATTTTTATATTCTTGATCTTGCCTCAAATAAAGTAAAAGAACATCTCAGAAATTCATCTAGAAGGGACCTGCCAGAATCATCTGAACTGGTATAGGGAAACCTTCGTTCTTTGCTTCCCTCCCATTTGAAAGGGACAGGGAAGGGAAATAGTGTTGTGTGGCCTGGGCCTGCCCCAGGCACCGGGCTTTGAGAACTTGACTTCTGTGTTGGAAATTAAGTAATTTGGTTCTCTGGTAAATCTGGGACAGATCTCGAGGAATTTCGAAGCTACCTGGAGAAGCGTTTTGACTTTGAGCAAGTTACTGTGAAAAAATTCAGGACTTGGGCTGAGCGGCGGCAATTTAATCGAGAAATGAAGCGGAAGCAGGCAGAGTCCGAGAGGCCCATCTTGCCGGCCAATCAGAAGCTCATTACTTTATCAGTGCAAGATGCACCCACAAAGAAAGGTATGAGCCTCTGCATTTTAACATCAGCAGATTGGTTATGCTCTTATTTCTAATGCGATGTATTGAGGGCATGTTTTATGAGTTGCATTTCACTCGGAGCATATGTTTATCCCATGAATACAGGGGTCTAGCACATTCACGGTGGTGAACCCCTAATTATTGACATGGTAACAGGTAGCTGTGTGCTGGCTTGTGGCACTTCTTCACACTTGCTGAGATGGTCCTTTTTGTTACAGAGTTTGTAATTAACCCCAACGGAAAATCCGAGGTCTGCATCCTGCACGAGTACATGCAGCGTGTCCTCAAGGTCCGCCCTGTCTATAATTTCTTTGAATGTGGTAAGTTTGACCTTCCCATTTCAGTCCTAAATAATAACAAGGCATCGCTTCAGTCAGGACTAGGGAGGCAGGCGCTGACCGCTAACCCTACTCTTCTGGGATGGGAGGGAAGGGAAGGGAAGGGTAGAGAGCAGTGCGCTGCAAATGGGTGGCTTATTTCCTGGAGCGTTGTCCCACCTGTGTGGGTGGCTCTGCTTTCCCCTTCCAGTCTGTCCCCTCTCCCCACCTTCCTTATCCTGCCTCATCTGCCTTTCTGGTGGCTTGGAAGTGGACAGCCTCACTGTGAGCAAGGCCTCCCCACCGTGCACTTTGTCCTTTCCCTGATTGCCCGGTGCCTACAGGTGCCTGAAGGGTCATTGGACATGCATTTCCCACCAGCTCTGTCTTCCTTGGCATCTTTACCACACCTTTGTGAAGACCAGTCTGTCTTCCCCTTGGAAGCCAGAGCCTGGGGATCACTTATCCTTTGGGGTATTTTTTTGGCAAGCCACATCTTGTGCTTTCCCACTCTGACAGTCTGGTGTCCGTCTTTTTTTTTTTTTTTGAGATGGAATCTCGCCCTATCGCCAGGCTGGAGTACAGTGGTGCGATCTTGGCTCACTGCAACCTCTGCCTCCCGGGTTCAAATAATTTCTCTTGCCTCAGTCTCCCGAGTAGCTGGGACTACAGGTGCATGCCACCATGCCCAGCTAATTTTTGTATTTTTAATAGAGACAGGGTTTCACTATGTTGGCCAGGATGGTCTCGATCTCTTGACCTTGTGATCTGTCCGCCTCAGTCTCCCAAAGTGCTGGTATTACAGGCGTGAGCCACCACACCCAACCCCTATGTCTATGTTTCATAGACCTCAGTCACTGTCCTGGGCAGCTCTGCCCCCAGCCTCCTGCTGCCCCTCTGGCTCACCATCTCCCATGTGCTCATTTCCCTCTGTTTTCCCAGCTGTGTCCTTTGCTGCTGCCTTCTGCTGCCCGTCTCCAGTCCCAGGGAGCCCCAGGTCTCTGCAGTCAAGCATAGGCTCACTCTCTGCAGGGACAGTACCTGACTGCACCTTGTCTGTCGGTGTGGGCAGATCATGCACACACTTTTAATGTCTTGACTAATATGTTTTAAAACAAGTAATTTTAATTTTAAGAGAACCCAAGTGAGCCTTTTGGTGCCTCGGTGACCATTGATGGTGTGACTTACGGATCTGGAACTGCAAGCAGCAAAAAACTTGCGAAGAATAAAGCTGGTAATGTGCTTGCTTGAGTGTCAAAGACACGTGCTACCTGCTGTGTCTGCCTCGCCGCTTAGTTAGGGAGGGGCTGAGCAGTGGTGGCAGGTGGGGGGTGTGGGTGGGGCATGTTTATTTTTGTAACCATCTACTTTGATTTTTTATAGTTACATGCTCATTGGAAAAAACTCAAATAGAGTAAAATGTGAGACTTAAAAGTAGAAGGTCTTTCTACTGTGTGGCAGCTAGGCCAGTGTGTCCCTCCCTAGTCCTGGCCCCGCACATATTCAGGGGTGTGCCTAGAGCCAACTGGGCTGTGCTGGGCACACGCTGTTTTGCGAGTTTGTTTTTAAGCTGAGCAGCATGTGGGCATGCCAGAAGGGAGAAGCTGGCCAGTGTGCTCTCAGCATCCTCCCCCAGTGGCATTGGCACTTACCAGCACTATTTCCTGAGTCCTCCCACTCCATGTTTAGGCCTAGCCATGCAGAACACCTGGAACAGCACAGGTCTGGGAAGGTTTTGGACCATGTCCTTGCCATTTGTGTTCATGCCCAGCATTCATGGTAGTTGGCTTTCTTTCACAAAAAGCCATTTGCCCCAGCGTCAGTGTTAGTTGGCCTCTTGCAGGGTGGTGTTGGGTGTACCCCAGGCCCTTGCACCTACAGGTCGATTCTTGAGGTATCTGCCATTGCCGTGTGTTTTCCGGAAGGCCTGCTGCTCATCTTAGAGAGATTCTGCCTAAGAGACTTTTGCAGCTCAGCAAAGTGGGTGTTGTGGAGATTTTGACGATGACTTGTAGTGGAGCCTTGTGTGGGGGTGGAGATGCCTTGGGTATGGTTGTGTGCTCTTCCCTCTGTGGGGTCACCCACTTTTCTCCCCTAGTGGTGGAGCTTCCCCTGCCCAGACTTTCCCTGCTCAGACTCTGGCTGCCCTACAGACATCTTGGCTCCATGTCTTGCCAGCACTCACAGCTCTGTGGGGTCTACAGAGCCATCAGCCCTTGTCTGTGACACCCCCAACCCCCAGTGACCATGCCCGTGCTCTGCCGGCAGAGCTCCAGCAGCTCCTAGTGTCTCTCAGACCTGGCTGTATTTCTTCACCCATGGCAGCCACTGCTGCTGCCACCTGGTGTAGGTGACTGCAGCAGCCTGCTCTCAGGCCTCCCTGCGTGGTCTAGGGCCTGCAAAGCCGTTTTCTTACGTACCACCAAAGTAGTTCCCTAACACACAGCTCCGAGCTCCTCTCTGCCTGCTCCAAGGACCTCAGGGTGAGAGCACACACACCCAGTACGGCCCGTGAGGCTTTCCTGTAGCCTGCCCCACGTCTCTTTTCCTTAGGATGGGCTTTTCCTTCTGTCTTCCCCTGACACTGTCTCCGAAGTGCTGCCATTCTTCAGCGCCCTCACTCAGCCCCTGAGCTGTGGGGATGGGTGGCAGCAGTGCACAGTTCACTCTGCAGGATGGTGGGACATCTGCCTGAGCCCTGAGAAGAGGGCAGTGCCCAAGCCTCATCCTCGGGCTCTTTTTTTTCATAGCCCGAGCTACACTGGAAATCCTCATCCCTGACTTTGTAAAACAGACCTCTGAGGAGAAGCCCAAAGACAGTGAAGAACTCGAGGTGAGTGTTGTGGTCTTGCCCTGCTGGGAGCTGTGGGTGCATTGAGGCTCCTTGCCCTGTTAGTGTGAGCTGGGGCTGTCCATGGGCTGTGCCTGTGCCTTTCATGCTCTGCAGGTTAGTCATCCAGCCTCCAGGTCCTTCTGTTTGTATTTCATAAAAGAGGAAACTTGCCTGTCTTTGTATAGGCAGGGAAAAAAATGTCCTTTTTGTTAGAGATTTTTGTACTGTTTTGCAGCATTAAGTGTGTACCATAAATGTTGGGTACACGTAGGTTTGTGTTGAGGCAGAGTCTGCAAGATTTAGATTCTTTTTTTTTTTGAAAGAGTCTTGCTCTGTCACCCAGGCTGGAGTGTGATGTGTGATCTTGCCCCACTGCAACCTCCACCTCCTGGGTTCAAATGATTCTCCCACGTCAGCTTCTTGAGTAGCTGGAATTACAGGTGTGTACCACTATGTCTGGCTAATTGTCGTATTTTTAGCAGAGATGGAGTTTCACCATGTTGGCCAGGCTGGTCTTGAACTCCTGACCTCAGGTGATCCACCTACTTTGGCCTCCTAAGTGCTGGGATTACAGGCATGAGCCACTGCGCCCAGCCCTAGATTGTTCTGTATACACTTGACCCTTGAGCAACGTGGAGGTTAGGGGCACCAGCCTCTCACGTGGCTGAAAATTCACACATCACTTTCAGTCCTCCCAAACCTTAACTACTGGTAGCCTACTCTTGACCAGAAGCCGTACCAATAACATAAACAATTGGTTAACGCATATTTTCTATGTACATATTACTACAGCGGTCCCCAACCTTTTTGGCATCAGGGACCAGTTTTGTGGAAGACAGTTTTTCCACAGATGGTGTTGGAGGGGTGGGGAAATGGATGATTCAAGCGCATTCACATTTACTGTGCACTTTATGTTACTACTGCATTGTAATATGTAATGAAATAATTCTACAACTCACTATAATATAGAATTTGAGTTTTATATTAGGAAGCCCTGAGCTTGTTTTCTTGCAACTAAGTGGTTCTCTGTGATGATAATGGAAGACAGTGACGGATCATCAGGCATTAGCTTCCTATAAGGAGTGCACAACTTAGATCCCTTGAATATGCAGTTCACAATAGCATTCACACGCCTATGAGAATCTAATGCCATTGCTGATCTGACAGGAGATGGAGCTCAGGGGGTAATGCAGGTGATTGGAAGCGGCTGTAAATACAGACGAACCTTCGCTTGCTCTCTCGCTCCCCTGCCACTCATGTCCTGCTATGCAGCCTAGTTCCTAACAGGCCATGGATTGGCACCAGTCCATGGCCTGGGGGTTGGGGACTGATATATACTGTATTCTTACATTAAGTTACAGAAAAGAATGTTATTTTTTTCTTCCTTTTATCTTCCCATTGGTTAGAATCCAGAAAAAAAGAATGTTATTAAGAAAATCATAAGGAAAATTTATTTACTATATTTGAAATGGAAACATCATCATAAAGGTCTTTATTCTCCTTATCTTCATGTTGAATAGCTGAGGAGGAGGGGGAAGAGGAGTTGGCCTTGCTGCCTCAGGTGTGGCAGAGGCAGAAGAAAATCTTTGTGTAAGTGAACCTATGTAGTTCAAATCCATGTTGTTCAAGGGTCAGCCATATGAAGAACCATTTAAAACGAGTTGTAAACCTTTTTGAGTAAATTGGATATTTGTAGCAAGGGCTTCTGAAATTTTGAAGGGTACAGCTTTACTGAGATAGTTACCATAAATTTGACCTTTTAAACTATACAACTGAATGGATTTTTGTATAATCAGAGTTGTATAATCATCATAACTACCTAATTTTAGAATATCTTGTCACCCACAAAGGAAACTCCATACCCATTAGCAGTCACTCTCAGTTCTCTTCAACCCCCAAAAGCCACTTATCTGCTTTCTATCTATATATCTGCCAACTCTGGACATTTCTTATCAGTGGAATCATACAATATGTGGTCTTTTGTGACTGGCTTCCTTCACTTAGTGTGCTATGTTAGCTGTGGGTTTTTGTCAGAGTAAGGAAATTTCCTTTTGTTCCTGGTTTGCTGAGAGTTTTGTAGGAATGGATGTTAGATTTTGTCAAATGTTTTTCTGCTTCTATTCAGATGATCATGTATTTTTTTTTTGTTTTTTTTTTTTTTTAATTTTAGTAAGACGGTGTATTATATTGGTTTTTGAATGGTGAGCCAACCTTGCATTCCTGGGATAAATCCCACTTGGTAATGGCATATAATGATTTCTTTAATATGTTGCTGGTTTCATTTTGCTGGTATTTTGTCAAGGATTTTATATTTGTAGTTATAAGCAATATTTATCTGTAGTTTTCCTGTGATATCTTTGTCTGGTATAACAACAGGTACAGGTATCAGGATAATACTGGCCTCATAAAATGGTTTGGAACTTGTTCCTTTTTCTTCTATTGTGTGGAATAGTTTGTGAAGGATTGGTTTTTTTTTTTTTTTTTTTTTTTTAGTTGGAGTCTTGTTCTGTCACCCAGGCTGGAGTGCAGTGGCTTGATCTTGGCTCACTGCAACCTCCCCATCCCAGGTTCATGCTGTTCCCTGTTCCCTGCCCCAGCCTCCTGAGTAGCTGGGATTATAGACACCTGCCACCACACCTGGCTAATTTTTGTATTTTTAGTAGAGACAGGATTTCACCATCTTGGCCAGGCTGGTCTTGAACTCCTGATCTCGTGATTCACCCGCTTTGGCCTCCCAGAATGCTGGGATTACAGGCGTGAGCCACTGTGCCCGGCCAGGTGTTCATTTTTTGCTTTTTTTTTTTAAAAGAGACGGGGTTTCACCATGTTGGCCAAGCTGGTCTCGAACTCCTGGCCTCAAGTGATCCACCTGCCTCAGCCTCCCAAAGTGCTGGGATTACAGGGGTGAGCCACCATGCCTGGCCAGTACAGTCTTGTTATAGATCTATTGAGATTATCTATTTTTTCTTGAGCCAGTATTGATCATTTGTGTTTTTTTAATAATTTTTTCCCATTTGATGTAGATTATCTAATTGATTAGCATATATTTGTTTCTAGTATCCCCATATGATCATTTTTTATTTCTATATGGTTGTGATGGTCTCTTGCTGTTATTCCTGATTTCAGTAATTTGAGGCTTACTTCTTTTTCTTGGTCAGTAAATTGTACACTTGATGATCTCTCACAGGTCTCTGAGGCTCTGTTGTTTTTTTCTCTGTTCTTTTTTCTTTCTGTTCCTCAGATTGGATTATTTCAATTGTCCTGTCTTCAAGTTTGCTCCTCTGTCTTCTGTCTGCTCAGGTTCTGCTGGTGAACCCCTCTAGTGAATGTTTCATAATTTCTATCTCTTTTTTGAAATTCTCGATTGGGTAATGCATTGTTTTTATACTTTCTTTTTTTTAGTTATATCTATATATTTTTTGGTACTTTTGGGAGCGAGTGGAGATGGGATTTCACCATGCTGCTAAGGCTGGTCTCAAACTTATAGGCTCAAGCCATCTGCCCACCTCAGCCACCCAAAGTGTTGGGATTACAGGTGTGAGCCACCGTGCTGGGATTATACTTCAGTTCTTTAGACATGGTTACTTAGTCCTTTGAGCATGTTTTCTGTAGGTGGTGTAAACTCTGTTTCTGGTAAATCCAGTTCTCAGAGAGTGTGTATATTAAACTACCTTTCCCTTCATGTATGGTCTGTCTCGACTTTCCTATTTCTTTTTTTTT
>PVKP010002932.1:0-22704 GCA_004027715.1 Plecturocebus donacophilus | reverse complement strand
TAGTAGAAATGGGGTTTTGCCATGTTAGCCAGGCTGGTCTCGAACTCCTGACCTCAGATGATCCACCCGCCCTGGCTTCCCAAAGTGCTGGGATTACAGGCATGAGCCACTGTGCATGGCCTCTACTTTCCTATTTTTTTTGTTGCGTGTCCAGAATTTTTTGTTGTGGAGAATTGGACGTTTAAAATGTGGCAATTCTGGAAATTAGATTACCTTACCTCCCAGAAGTTTATAGTTTTTGTCATATGTCCTTGCTGTCTCTGTGACTGCATCAGTCTGCTAGGGATGCTGTAACAAAGTATCATAGACTGGGAGGCTTACATGACAGAGATGTTTAGTTTCAGGTTCTGGAAGCCAGAAGTCCAAAACGAAGGTGTCAGAAGACTAAGGGAAGGCCTTTCTCCGTGGGTGGAGGCTGGTGGTCTTCATGCCTTTCTTCCTGTCTGCATGCTGGTCATGCTGGTCTCCACATTCCCCATTTGATAAGGACACCTGTCACACTGGATTAGGGCCCACCCTAATGACCTCTTTGTAACTTGATGACCTCTGTAAAGACCTTGTCTCCAAATACTGTTGCATTCTGAGGGACTTCAACATGTAAATTTGAGGGTGAAAATTTACCTCATAATAGTGACTTTCCTAGATTGATTTTGTGAAGTGTGTATTCTTTGTGATGACCACTGAATACACTGGCCCTTTAGCTAAATGGTTTCCTGACGCTTGGACAGGGATTTCCTTAAATTCCCTGAGCCAGTAAGTCTCCCGGCCTGTGTTGAGGGCTGTGGGCCTGTGGGGCTTACCTGGCATGCTCTGGTGGCTTCCAGCTCTCTTAGCCTTTCCCTCCCACCTGCACAGAGCATCTAGGCCAGTTGGCTGGCACGTTTCCTGGGCCTGCACCCAGCCATCCCCAGACATATGCTAGAGCCTTTCAGAGCCCCATGGACATCTCCAGCTTTTCCTTCCTGGGTTCTTGACCAGCCTCTTGTTTGCCCCACTAGTGCCCCAGCCTCTAGCAGCTGCAGGGTGAAACAATTGCCACTGATTGCTTTTGACAGATGCCCTGAGGAACTGAGCTGTTTTCAGTGAGTGAGGTCAAATAAAGACAAGTCCTGCCATCAGGCTTTTCCAGAGGGTGGCCAAGGTAGACCCAACAGTGACAGTTCTCTGGGCCTGGCGCCTTGAGGACCGTTCTGCATTAAGTGGTACCACAGAGCTGGGGAGAAGGGCTGGGAATGGGGCGAGTTAAGATGCCAGCAATACGTTGTTCTTAGCAAGACTTGCTTGTCTTTCTTGAACCAGCACTCCTCAGATTGTTGAAAGCCTTTCTTTAGTTTCCAGGATTCTGAAAGAATTGGTTCTGACCATTTTTGCTTAGTGTCCTTGTTGCTTTGATGGGGAGAGCAGATTTTGTAGGTCCTTATTTGGCCATTCCAGAACTACTTTAGAATGGGTTTTGTAAAGTTTTCTTATCTTTGTGAACTGATGCTATTATAAAATATGGTTAAGTGTCCGTGGTAGTACTAACTTGCTCTTAAGTTTCTGGAACTCCTGGTTTCAAGTAGTCCTCCTGCCTCAGCCTCCCAGAGTGATGGGATTACAGGTGTGAGCCACCATACCTGGCCTCTTGCTGTCAAGTTTCTAAATGTTTTGTGTGCTTTATATAACTGCTTCGTTGTGGACAGGCTACAGACAGATCGCAGACCACACTTGCATCAAGCATGGTCTCCAAGTACCAGCTGCTCCAGGAAGAGTCACATTTAACCTTTTTTTTTTAGATGGGATCTTGCTTTGTCGCCAGGCTGGAGCGCAGTGGTGCGATCTTGGCTCACTGCAGCCTCCGCCTCCCAGGTTCAAGAGATTCTCCTACCTCAGCCTCCTGAGTAGCTGGGACCACAGGCACGCGCCACCATGCTTGGCTAAGTTTTGTATTTTTAGTAGAGATGGGGTTTCACCATGTTGGCCAGGATGGTCTTGATCTCTTGACCTCGTGACCTTGTGATTGGCCTGCCTTGGTCTCCCAAAGTGTTAGAATTACAAGTGTGAGCCACTGCGCCTGGCCACATTTGACATTTATTTCTGAGTGACCCAACTGTGGGAAAGAGGGCTTCCAAGGCCCTCTGGGGAAGCGCTTGCATAGACCCCAGCCCACCAAGACTCTTAGCATGGGTTATTGCAGATGATGGTGCTTGAGTTGTGTAGGTCTCATGCCACCTTCCTGTCTGAGTAAAGGCCCTGCCTGTCCTTTGTTATGGGGTGGTGGAAACGTCCATGAGCCACTGTAGGTTCTAGTGCCAGAGAGGGCCCAGCTGGGAGTCAGGTTCTCAGCCTCCATTCTAGGGCTCTTCCACTCTAGGAAGTGGAGAGGCTGTCTTGAAACTACTTTGCCAAGTAGCCTGAAGAGGTTTCCCCAGGTGGAAAAGGACATGGGGGTGGGGCATGTGGTGGCTTCCGCTGTAGACTCCCCTGCCTGGGGCTTTTTCCACACCCCTCCTCCATTCCTCCCTTGCTGCAGTCTGTCTGGAGCTAGAGTCAGATCTCCCCAGGTAAGGAGCTCAGTTCCAAGGGACTGCCCTCACTTCCTATGCCATATACAAATGGGGGCCCCTGCCACCCAGCACGGGACCCCTACTTTGGCTTGGCAATTTACTAGGGCTCAGGAAACTCAGGAAAACATTTTACTTACGAAACTTATTTCTTATGAAGGGCTGAAAGTTCCTCCCCTCTAATCACACATTTGATCTCTCTGGGGAGCCCACCCTGAGCCACCTCCTCAGCATAAGCTCTGTGGTGCGGTCCTTTTGAATCACAAAAGACAAACCTAGCGCTCAGGAAATCCTCAGGGTTTTAGGGGGTCTGTTCTGGTAACCTGAGACAAGACCCAGTGTGTTTTTATGATAACATGCCTTGGTTTAGGGCGCCTTTTCTGTGTGCCCCTCCTGAGAAGCTCTTTGACCCTTCTAATTTGTGTACATGTAATCTGATGTCCCCGTTTAAAAATCTGTCAGAGGGGAAAGTTGCTTTTCCCTCAGTTGTAGGGTGGGGGTTTAGACCGGGGCGGCTGCCTCCTGTTCTTGGGAATTTCCTATTTGCTGGTCCCCTCCCACCGAGCAGGCTCTCATGTTGTGTCCCTGCATCTTGCCCCTTCCAGCTCTCTATGCAGAGGTACCAACACCTGTCCTTGGACTGTCCCCTGGACAGCCTGGGCCATGGTATAGCATCCCCCTCCTTGCGTGGACGCCAGAGGTGGGGTTGACATATGTCCAGGAGGAGCAGGTTGATGGCTGTGAGGTGCCGTGGCTACAGAGTCCACCAAGGGCTCTGGGTCCCTGTGCCATTGCCAGGAAGGAGAGGCTCAGTGCAAAGCATGTGTGCTGCTTGACTAAAAAGGGAAAAAGGAGGAACAGAACTGGCATCATTTCCTTTTCACAAAATTTGTGGTGATCTCTTCTTGGTATTTTGTTGCTAGCTGTGGGTTGGTGGTTCATGGCTATTAAATTTAGGTATGAATGACCAAGTGTTTTCATTTTTTTTCAACTTATTTTAAAATTTATGTAAAGTTAAATTTACTTTTTGGTACAGTTCTATGAGTTTTGACAAATACAGAGTCATGTAGCCCACACTACAATCAAGATGCAGAACATTTCTGTACACTCCCACATTCTCCTTTGTTGGCCAGACTCTCTCACCTGTATCCTCTGGCGGGCACTGAACTGCCCCTATAGTTTTGCCAGCACCAGAATGTCCTCTCATTGGAGTCACATGGCAAGTAGCCTTTGAACCTAGCCTCTGGCGTGGCGTGGTGTGACAGATCCGTACTGTGGTCATTTGTACTCCTGAGTGCTGGCCATCAGGTGGCTGTGTCCTTCAGGGCGTCTCTTCATTGTCTCTTGAGGGACATCGGCAAGTTTCTGGGTTTTGGTGGTGGGCAGTAAGGCTGCTCTAAGGCTTCCAAGTCTGTGTGTGATGGGCGGATTCATTTCCTTCAGGTAAACCCCTGGTATGGGGTTGCTGGGCAATGTGGCAGATGCATGCTTACCTTAAGTTGCCCTCGCACCTTTCTCAGTCACTGGGTGACAATGGAAGTGTGTCTGTTTCGGGGCTCTCTCTTTTTTTGGGGGGGGGGTGGGGTTTCACCATGTTGGTCAGACTGGTCTCAAACTCCTGACCTCAGGTAATCCACCCGCCACGGCCTCCTGAAGTGCTGGGATTACAGGCGTGAGCCACTGCACGCGGCCTCAGGGCTCTCTTCTGTCCCTTAAGCTGTGTGTCCTTTCACTGATGCCACACCTTCCTGATGACTTGAAGTCTTGGAATCAGATAGTGGGAATTCTCTGACATTGTTATTCTTTCTCAAAAAATTGTTTAGGCTGTTCTGGCTCCTTTGCTATTCCATGTAGACTTTAGAAACAGTTTGTCAGTTTCTATAAAAAATTCTGGGCCAGGTGTGGTGTCTCATGCCTGTAATCCCAGCACTTTGGGAGGCTGAGGTGGGTGGATCACCTGAGGTCAGAAGTTCGAGACCAGCCTGACCAACATGGTGAAACCCCATCTCTACTAAAATACAAAAATTAGTTGGGTGTGGTGGCAGGCGCCTGTAATCCCAGCTACTCGGGAGGCTGAGGCAGGAGAATTGCTTAAACCCAGGAGGTGGAGGTTGCAGTGAGCCGAGATCGTGCCATTGCACTCCAGCCTAGACAACAAGTGTGAAACTCCATCTTAAAAAAAATAAAAAAGAAAAGGTTGGGCGTGGTGGCTCACGCCTGTAATCTCAGCATTTTGGGAGGCTGAGGCAGGCAGATCACAAGATCAGGAGTTCGAGACCAGCCTGGCTTACATAGTGAAACCTCGTCTCTACTAAAAATATAAAACTTAGCCAGGTATGGCGGCGGGCACCTATAATCCCAGCTACTTGGAAGGCTGAGGCAGAATTGCTTGAACCTGGGAGGCGGAGGTTGCAGTGAGCCAAGATAGGACCACTGCACTCCAGCCTGGGCAACAGAGTAAGATTCCGTCTCAGGAAAAAAAAAAAATTCTTCCTGCATTTTGGTTGGAATTGTATTTAATCTGTAGATCAATTTGGGGAGAATGGATATCCTAACAATATTGAGTTTTCCAAATCATAAACACAGTCCATCTGTCCATTTATTTAGGTCTTCTTTGATAGTTTTCGTGGGTGGTTGGCAGTTTTCAACACACTGGCCCTGTGCATAGTCTACTAGACTTATACTTGAATATTTTATGTGTGGCACTGTGGTAAATAGTACGTCAGTTCCGATTGATTGTTTATTGCTAGCATTAGAACTAGAATTTGTTTTATTTGTATTCATTTATTCTAGTAGTTTTTCTGTATATTTCTTATCCAGTTATGTTGATTTTTAAAAAATGCCATCCTGGGATAAGTCCTCCTTGGGCATGGTATATATTCCTTTTCATATGTTAATGGCTTTAATTTGCTAGTTCCCTACTGCATCTGTGTGCATGAGGGATATGCGTGTAGTTTTTGTACCGTTGTTGCTTGGTGTTCATGTCATGGTATAGTTAGTGAAGTGGGAAGAAGCCCTCCTGAGTTTTTCAGAAGGGTAAGAGAGAGATAGAGAATTGGTATCATTTCTTCCTTAAAATTTGGGCCTGGAGTTTTCCTAGTGTGAAAGTTTTAAACTACTACTGTATGAACTACTAACTATAACTACGACTACTCTGAACTACTGTTGAGTTTCTTGAATAGGTGTAGGGCTGTCGAGACTACTGAGATGGTTTGTGTCTTGCCAGGCATTGGTCCATTTCATCTAGATAGGGGAACGTAGAGGTGTTGGGCGTCTGGTGCTCCCGCACAGTCCTTTGGCGTCTGCCAGGCACTGATTACTCAGGTTTCTCCTATGCTGTTTGTCAGAAGCAACAGGGATTTGCCTGCAGGTCACTTCTGCCATTCGTCTCCTCTTATGAGCTGGAGCCTCCACCTGACCCTGGCAGATTAACCCTTAGTAGCACGTGTGGCTCAAGGCAGCTTGGTGCAGGGCCTCCTGGTGTAGGTCTTTTGCCATAAACTTCTGAGCGTGCTCTCTAGCTGTGTGTGTGCCAGCCACAGCCTCAGCTTCTTCAGGGCCAGTCCCGAAGTCGTGAGGTATGTGGATCCTTGCGGGCTGAGAGCACTGGACATTGCTAATTGGTCAGCTGCTTGGCCAGACCTTGAGGTTCCAGGGCCTGATTTCTTGGTGAGTGACCTTCCCTCACTCATGTTGATTTGTGCCTTTGAGAGGAGTGGCGTCTTTTGGGGACCTATTTGAAGACAGTAGCCAAGCCATACCTCGAGGATTTGTCGCTTGCCAGCCTCAGGGCTAGTGTCTTACTCTTTTTTTTTTTTCCTTTTTGAGACGGAGTCTCGCTCTGTTGCCCAGGCTGAAGTGCAGTGGTGCGATCTCAGCTCGCTGCAGCCTCCGCCTTCCAGGTTCAAATGATTCTCCTGCTTCAGCCTCCTGAGTAGCTGGGACTACAGGCGCGCGCCACTACGCCTGGCTCATCTTTGTGTTTTTAGTAGAAATGGGGTTTCACCATATTGGCCAGGCTGGTCTCGAAATCCTGAGCTCAGGCGGTCCCCCTGCCTCAGCCTCCCGAAGTGCTGTGATTACAGGTGTGAGCCAACGTGCCTGGCCAACGCCTTCCTCTTCCATGCACTTGAAGCAAGTTGGCATTTTTGCTGCTTGCTGGAGCGGTGAGGGCAGAGGAGCTGCCCACTGCCCTGTCTGTAGGGCCAGCATCCCTGTGGAGTGGACTTGGCACACTGTGGAGCCTGCACAGCAAGGTTTGTGAATCATTAATTCTAGGCTTCTTTGCTGCCCATGGGCCATGCAGGCTCTGGATCCCTGCAGACCCCTCCAGAATAGGGCTGGTAGGGGAAGTTCTGTGAGGGTATGGCTGATGCCTAATCTCTGGTACCTCAGAGTGTGGTCTTTTTTGGAAAGAGGATGGTTGCAGATAGCATTAGTTAGGTTAACATAAGATCACACTGAAGCAGCCTGGTGGGGCCCTTCATCCAGTGTGTCTGGTGTTTCTCTAAGAAGAGGGAAGAGGGGCAGGGCTAGTGGACCATATGAAAATCGGAGCAATGCTGCCATAGCCAAGGGATGCCAGGGCCACCAGGAGCTGACAGAGGCTCCCTAGAGACTTCTGAAGGAATACGGCCCTCCTGAGGCCTCGATTTTGGACTTCAGGATAGTGAGAGAATAAACGTCTTGTCCTAAGCCATTTAATTTGTGGTATGTTGCCACAGCAGCTCCAACAGGGAGATTGTCCATGCTCTGGAGTGGGCTGGACGGCATCTTTCTTTCACCCAGGAGGAGCTCTCAGCTTTAGCCAAAGGCCTTGTTGGGCAACGTGCAGTGGGCACTCCCTCTGCACCTCAGCCCGGTGCAGCTTCCCTACACCTCGCTGTGCGGAATCTCCCCATTCCCTCGAGTGTAACTTGGGAAACTTGTTTCCCTGTCTGCCTCTCTTGCCCTTCCCGTGTGTGTTCTCGGGTTGGCTGCAGAGCCAGCCAGGCTGATGACACTATTGGAAGCTAAAGTGGGCCAGGCCCCTGCTGGCCACCTGGGGCTGGGCTCTGTGTGGCTGTGTGGGGCTTCAGCTGTTGGGGAGCTGGGCCTTTTAAGGCCAGCTTTTGGGTCTGGCTGACTTTCCCTCTCATGTAGTCTCAATTGTGGCGATGGTAAAGGCTCTCTCCAAAGGTGCTTTATCTTTAGAGTTGAGAAGGGTGCCTTGTGGATCAGAATCAGATCCAGGTGAGGTGGGCCTGGCCAGCCAGCCATGTATCTGGGGCCCCCTTGGGATGCCAGACTGTCCCACAGTGCTGAGGGCAGAGGGGCACTGTGGGCTCTGCAAATGGGCAACTGGACGGTGAGGTACAGAGCATGTCCTATACCTGGTGGGTTTCTTGCAGAGTTGGGGGCATGACATGCTAGGAGAACTCATAAGAACAGTTACGAAGCATCTGGGGGAAGCCAACTGCAGGCCCACCCGCGAAGAGGCTGGTGGGGACTCATGAGCCTCTGCTTTGTGTTGTAGTATTTTAACCACATCAGCATCGAGGACTCGCGGGTCTACGAGCTGACCAGCAAGGCTGGGCTGTTGTCTCCATATCAGATCCTTCATGAGTGCCTTAAAAGGTAGGGTAGGGGGGCACCTTCCCTCCTGAGTCAGGTGGGGGAGCTCCTTTTTGGCATCTCATATCCTTGTGGCTGTTTGTCCCAAGATGGAGGCATGGCCAGGTTTCCCTGGGTATACAGCAGCCCCATGGCCCTGGCCACCAGTCAGTCCTGCAGGCCTGAATTGGGTGTGTGGAGAATTCCCTCCTCTGGGTAAGAAGCATTCTGGGGAGAGGCTTGCTTTTTTCCTCAGCCTTTAAGGGCTTCCCAGAGCAGCTCTCCTCAGAGGCAGCTGGCTGCTCTGCTCAGGGGTTGCCACCTATTGTCTGTTTTTTCTTAAAGAAACCATGGAATGGGTGACACGTCTATCAAGTTTGAAGTGGTTCCTGGGAAAAACCAGAAGAGTGAATACGTCATGGCGTGTGGCAAGCACACAGTGCGAGGGTGGTGTAAGGACTCCTTCCCTGCTGCCTGGTGGCTGCCGGGGGTGATGCCAGGCGGGTTGCCCCTGGTGTGGCCCTGTGCCTCTCTGGCTTGGTCCCAGCTGTTGCTCTGGCATCGTCCCTAAGCCCAGCTGTGTGTGCTGGCCACCACACATTCAGCCTAAGGTGGACTGGTGGCTGTCCTGCCTGTACTTTCTCCATCTTCTCCCTTTCTCTTCCTGCCACCCCGCTCTCTGGCCAGCCCCTGTCCCTGTGGCAGGAGGAAAGACCCTTCTCCTCAAACAGCCAGCAGAATCCTGCTGCTCCCTGTGTCAGTAGGTGTGGGTCTTGGCGGGAGTGAAACTCTCGGCTGTGTGTCTTTGAGTGGTTGTGCCCTCAGCTCCTGGACTCTGAGGGGCCACTCTCAAGGTGGCAGCTGGGTGCTGTGAGACTCAGGTGCCTAGAGCAGTGGCAGAGTGCTGTCTGTTCCTGTAGAATGTGCCCTGGCTGGCCATCGGAGTGTGGGTCAGGAGGGCTAGGGGCAGCAGGGTGTCCCATGAGTATTGGGTGTTCATGACCCCTTCTCTCCAAGCTTGCTCTTTCTTTGTGTAGGTAAGAACAAGAGAGTTGGAAAGCAGTTGGCCTCACAGAAGATCCTTCAGCTGCTGCACCCACATGTCAAGAACTGGGGGTCTTTATTGCGCATGTACGGCCGTGAGAGCAGCAAGATGGTCAAGCAGGTAACTGGCCCTCATCAGGTCCCAGGGCAGCCTGTGCTGCCACCCTGGAATGTGTTACTGGGGCTCTGCGCTCAGAGGGGCAGGGCTGGACAGCTCTGCTCTTGCTTACAGCTGCCTTTCTCCTGGGCTACTTGTGTGGTTTTGTGGGCAGGGGGTGGGGTCGTCCCAGCTACATCTCCCACCCCAGCCTGCTTGGAATGGTCAGTGAAGTGTGGGTGATTGGGAACTCAGCCTGGGCCCAGCTATGTGGGTTGTAGGGAGATGGCTGAAGTGCAAGGCAGGGCCGGGCGGGAGATGCTAAAGGTATGCCCGGCCTGGAGGTGTGCAAAGGCTCGGGAGCCAGGCCCAGTCCTTTCTGCTTGAAGGAGAGCGAGTGTGTCAGGGCAGCTGTCCCTGGTACCAGTGCCGATCCAGCTCTAAGAGCAGAGCATGTGTGTGCTATCTGTCTTGTTTCTGCTGTTTTGGCCAAGATCTTGCAATGTAAGCCAGTGCTCGCTCGCTCCTGAGGGGTGGAGGGAAACATGGGGAGGTGAGTGTTCACGTGCCTCATTTTCCCCAAATGATTACAGAAACTCTGGGTTCTTGCCATCTTGATCAGTGGAATGGGAAATAGATGTGGAGGGGTGGGGGCTGCATGTGGGGTGGCCCCAGGACTGTGTGGTGGGTGGGCCCTGTGTCTGAGGGTGAGGGGGGTCTATGCACACCACCAGGGTGTGTTAAACAACTTGAGGAGAGACATTTTCGGAAAACAAGTTGAAACGTAGGTAGTGCTTGCTTCTGCCCTTGCTGTGTGTGGTCCTTGGCTCTGACGGAGGGAGAGAAGGCAAGCCTTACTCGGGCCCCAGGGTGGGAAACTTCTCTAAGCAGGAGGGGAAAAGTCCCAGCCTGGCACAGCCACAGCTGTGGGGAATGCTGGCATCCTGTGGAACCGTAGCACCCTTGGGGCTGGCCTAAGATAGGAAGGGGCTGAGGCCAGCCTGATGCTGCTCTGCAGTTGGGGAATGTGCAGAGAGCGAGCAGAGAGCGAGCTCAGTGCCAGGGGCTGACGGGCCGGACTGCGGCTGTTCTGCAGTGTGCTGTTCCTACTGGCTGTGGCCATGCTCTGGTTTCCCTCCTTGATGAGGGCTCTGAGTACCATGAGCACCTCACCTCCCTGCTCTGCCCAGGGCAGGAGGCCACATAAGTGGCGTGGTATGGGCAGAAAGTAAGCCCAGTGGCTATGGACTGCCCCTCGTCCTCCGCTGTTGTCAGCAGGCCTGGCATCACTGAGGCGGGCAGTCAGCCTGCAGTTGTGTGGCCACAGCTCCTGGCTGTTTCATGTCTGCCAGGCCCTGGGAGCGCCTGCCTTCAGGTCCCAGACATACAGCTGTCGGGCAGTGGGCAGGCCATGGAGCTACAACCTGCAGTCTGAGTGTGAGGTGCTGTGTTTCCCAGGAGACATCGGACAAGAGTGTGATTGAGCTGCAGCAGTATGCTAAGAAGAACAAGCCTAACCTGCACATCCTCAGCAAGCTCCAGGAGGAGATGAAGAGGCTGGCCGAGGAGAGGGTGAGTGCCACCCTAGTGGGAGGGCTCCCAGGCCATGGCCATTCCTGTGGCAGCTGTGGAGGGACAGTAGACCCCAGGACCTGTGCCTGAGCGGACACCTTGCAAATGCTTGGATCCTCCTTCCAAAATCAGATACAGGCTTGGTTTGGATCTTCAACACGTATGATAGTTTCACAGATCACTTCAGTTTTAGTTCTGTTGTTAGAGAGCTGGCAGGCCAGCCTGGTGGACCATGAAGGTCACAGCCTTGGGCCACCTGGGGTCCATGTCTACATTGGGTTTTTGGAGGTAGGTCAGTGTGCCTGCCAAGGTTGAATCTGTAGGGCTTGGTCCTGATGAAGCCTCCTAAAGCCACCTTTGGGAACTACACTCAAAGAGTGGCCTGTCAGGCTGGTAGTGGTGTCTTCTGTCCTCAGGTATCATCTGTGTGGCCACAGCATGACTCGCCCACCTGGGCCTTCTTAGAGGGAGCTTTCTTAAGTGTGGTAGTCCCCTAGCCTGAGTGAGAACCCTAGGAGGCGTCTGCCGCCGCCCAGGCCAGCAGGTCCCTCGCTGCTCCCTGGGGTGGGGCTTGGCCTCCTGGAGCCAGTGAGACTGCCTGGTCTGCCCCTGGTCGGGAGAGGGTCTGTAGGGCTGGAGGGCAGGAGGCATAGGACACAGTGCCCCTGGCTGGGCCTGAGACAAGCAAAGGCTGGGCAAGGGAGAAACACCCAGTGGGGAGGCCTGGCCTGTCACTGTAACTGCACCCAAAATTCTTCACTTCTTGGTATGTGTCCTGATTACCAGGGAGGCTTCATACTCCATGCTCTGATGGCGATCCAGGGGGCCTCCAGGCTGCAGTCTCAGCATGGCCTGCCCCAGGCCTTCCCTGTTCCTCCCAGCCTGGCATCACAAGCACTGGTGCCCTTGGGGCTGCAGGGCTCTCCCTCCACCTTGTGCCCTCTGAGTCCTCTGCTGAGCCCACCTCAGCGGCACCCTGGCCTTTGTTGTTCTTTCAGGAGGAGACTCGGAAGAAGCCCAAGATGTCCATTGTGGCATCCGCCCAGCCCGGCGGTGAGCCCCTGTGCACCGTGGATGTGTGAGGGAGGTGGCATGGGCCAGGGCACGGGGGCCGCCAGCGGCACTTCTGATGAGACCAGTAGTCACGCATCGTGCACCAGTGTCAGGCCTCCGACCCAAGCTCCTCCCGTGGCCAACCTGTCTGTGGGCCCAGCCTGAGGGTGGAGGCTCTGGTGTACGGGGACAGCCACGGCCACACAGCACACACATGGAGCAGCAGCTCTTCCTGGGAAGCTCCAGGCCTGAATAGATGGACTCAGTGACTGCACCAGTGGCAGCTGGTGACTGGACAGCGGTGGCCCTGCTTCTGTGCACCTGCTGCAGGCTGTTTTTATGAAGGCTTTCATGAATTTTAGTACGTAATATGCACTGATGACACATGATGCTTGGATGGCAGATGAGAGGGGATGGCTGAGTCCTGTGGCTGGCCCGCGATGCCAGGTGGCCCTTGTGCCCAGGGCACCTGCGGGGCTGCTGCGGGGACCCGGTCAGGAGGCACACATGATGCCCTGCCCCCCACCTGCTTTCTGTGTTTCCCTTTCTTTGTAAAGGTAGAACAGAAAGGACTATTTTAAACATTCTGGGCTTAAAATAAGCAGAATTTTAGCATCAGAACTACTTTTCTGGAATTGCAGGAAAACCATTAAGGTGGTCTCTCTCCAGTCTGGACACGATGCCAGCGAGGACAATGTCCTGCCACTTCCCCAGAGTTGCCCTGGCCTCCTGGGGCCCCTTTTTCTGATGAAGTCTTAACGCCCTAAACACACCTCCCTGTACACCGAGGCCCTGCCTTTGCTGGCCTCTGGCAACAGTTTTTTACAAAGATTTTTTGCAATTGAGTCCGTATGTCCATCCATTGATTTTTAAAGCTTTTGTGATATTTTAGCATTTGGAAAGAGACTTTTACAGTGAGAGTAGAAGGTAGATTTGAAATCATGCATTTTAGCAAGTGGACTTGTTTAAACAGGAAGCAAGGGCCTTCAGCCTAGCCCATTCTTGACCCAGACCTGTCACCTGTGACAGTGGCTTCTCCGGATGTCAAAGGCAGCTGCTATGTGCAGCCAGGCCCAGTGCCCAGCTTGCTTCTCTACTGGTGGCCCCTGTGGACAGGTGTGGGATGGAAATGTGTTCCTGCCTGAGTCTGAGGCACCAAGGTGTGCTCAAAGACAGGCCCTGGTGGTGGCGGCTGCCATTGGCCCTGTCTCTAGCAACTGTTCAGGGTACTGTGTGCTTGTGGTGCACCATCTAAAGCAAGAGTCCAGCATTCTGCTGCCTCTGCTCCACCAAGTCCCCAACAGGTGGTACTGATGGCACCTTTTCTGTCAGAGAACAATGTCAGCCCATGGGCTGCCCATAACATATCCCTCCCTCACCACCTGTGTGACCAAGGTTGGCTTCTGTGTTGACCTTTAAAAAAGAAACCCTTAACTCAAGTTGCTGTAATTAGATACTTGCTTCTGTCTCGCCTCCTGTCTGCAGCTGTTAATAGTCATTTGACTGTGACTGTTGCCCTTAGCCAGCCAGATACGCCTGTGAACCAAAGCTTTGTGCACATGTGTTCCTCTAGAGGCTGGGGAACCTCACTGTGTCTTGCTGTTCTCAGGCAGCGCCACAGCAGGTGCTGCCATACCCTCGCAGTCTCCATGTTTCCCCCAACTTGTCTGCCAAGTGTTGGTGTGAATCCTGTGCACACAGCTGTGCTTCGAGGCTGGGGCAGGGGAGTCTGTGCTGATGTCATCAAGGGCACTGGGCTGCGCCTGGAAGGCTAGCCTTGACTGAACATAAAGCAAACTGTCCAGTAGGGAATGGCTAGTGTCTTCATTCCAAGGGTGAGAAGCTGGCACCCTGTAGACCCTTGACTGGCCAGATCCCCTCCTGGCCCCACTGTAGGCTGGACCCCACCTTTGCAACAGCGGAGCAGCACCCCAGCATGGTCCCTTTGGTTGATGCCCTCCTCTGCCAGGCTGAGGCCATGGGGGGGTTAGCTCACTGCCCAGTGCTCTCCACCCCATCCACCCAGCTAATGCACAGGTCCCAGACCTGTCTCTGCCTCCTCAAGTTTCAGCATCAAATCCAATATTCTGTTAAAAAGCTCTTGCCCTGACTGCCAACCGTGCAGAAGGGCTTACAGAGCTGCCCAGGCCTAGTCAGGCCCTTTCTCTGGCACCCAGGCCCCATGAGGACAGAAAGGAAGCCCTGTGTTCAGAGCCCTGGCTCTCATTACAAACACCCTTCGTTGAGCAGTTGTTTATTCTGGCCTTCACAGCCTTGATTAGTCTACAAGGCCCTGTGGGTGGGGAACAGCCTTCTTGGTCAGGGCCCCTCCCCGCCAGCAGCAAGCCAGTCCTAGTGGGGCACAGGGTTCTGCACCCTTTGGCTGCCTACTTCTGAACATCCTGGCCAGCAGCCCGTGCCTTTTCCCACCCCTGGGGTCTGGTGAGTCCCTTGGCTTCTGTTCCCACGATAGGTCCTGGGCCTAAGATGAGGGGAAGGCCCTGGTTTCCTGTGGGGTGTCATCTGGGGACCTTGGTGTGGGTTGAGCTGGAGGGCTGTGGGGTCCCAAGACCCCTGTGCCATTGGGGTGCTCTACCCTCTCGAACAGGATGAGCATCTCACAGTGTGGGGTCTGTGGGAACAGGTCCACTGCCACGGCCTTGACCGGCCGAAAGGGAATCCCCTTCACCCGGTTAGATGGGGCTCTACAGAGGCTGTGGGGGAAAAAGAGGGGCGTCAAGGTCAGCCAATGGGCTAGTCAGGGGCTCCTGCGGGAGTTGAGGGCTTGGTGCCAGGCCTGCCCCCCTCCAGGCCCCTGCTGACACTCACTCCACAAAGTTGCCCATGGCTGCCCGGGGGTTGCATGAGACATACAGCAGCCGCCTGAGGTTCTCGGCTCTGCGGATGGCCAGGATCACCTTGGAATCTGAGGAAGCAGATACCAGCTGGGTCCCCACAGCCAGAGTGTGCACAACCTGGTGAGCAACCCCCATATGTCCTTGTTCCCATGCCACCCTTTTAAGCAGGAGCCACTCACGCAAGCCGGCACGGGGTGGGTCCAGGATGGCCACGAGGTGCTGGGAGGCCAGTCTGCTCACCAGGGCGGGCACCAGGTCCTCAGCCCTCCCACAGTGGAACTCCACATTACTCAGTTCTGAAGAGATGGCACCGTGGCCTGTCAAAGGGCTGCACACCTTCCCCACAGGGCCAGCCCTGGGGAAACCCTAGTCACCGCTGAGGCTAGCAGTAGGGGTGGCAGCTGCCCCTGTCCCTGCCTCCATCCACGGCCTTGCCACTCACCATTATCCTGGGCATTCACCCGGGCGTCCTCCACAGCCTCTGGGCACAGCTCAACCCCGATGACTCTCTTCACCTTCTGAAACAGAAAAGCGTGATGTCAGTCCACCCAGGGCTACCTCAGGGAGGGGAGTACATGGGGTGATGGGGTCAGCTGTTATGCCTTCAAGCTAGGGTCAATGGGGCTCTTGTGGGGTGGGGAGAAGGTGCCCTCGGTAGGGCGGGAGGGCTCACCCGGGCCAGGGCCAGGCCAATGGTGCCAGTGCCACAGCACACATCCAGCACTGTGCTCTCTGCATCCAGCTGTGCCCAGTCCTGGATGACTGTGTAGAGCACCTCGGCCGCAGGTGTGTTCACCTGGGAGAAGGCAGTGCCCAGGATGTCAGCAGCCCCCCTCCTGTGGTGCTGCTGGCATCCTGAGATCCATGTTCTTGGTTCCTCCCTCCTGCTGCCCACCTTGGTGCCCAACCTCTTCCCTGTCCCTACTTTAGACCACTCTTGCTAATGCCCTTACCCAACCCCCAGCTTTTTTTATTTTTTAATTAAGAGACGAGGTCTCGATATGTTGCCCAGGCTGGAGTGCAGTGGCTATTCACAGGGGCAATCCCACTACTGATGCGCATGGGAGTTTTGACCTGCTCCGTTTCTGACCTGGGCCAGTTCACCCCTCCTTAGGCAACCTGGTGGCCCTCCGCTCCTAGGAGGTCACCATACTGATGCTGAACTTGGTGCGGACACCCGATCGGCATAGCGCACCACACCCCAGAACTACTGGGCTCAAGAGATCCTCCAGCCTCAGCCTCCTGAATAGCTGGGACTACAGGCACGCGCCATCCTGCCCGGCAGCCCCCAGCTTTAAAAGCCACGCCTGTGCTGAGAATGGCCTCCTCCTTGCCCCGATGGGTTGAGGGCTCATGAGGCCCCGCAGGCCAGTAGGCTGCACCTTTCCTGCCCCAGCAAGGTGACTTTGCCTCCCACAGTTCACAACAAGGCCCCTGGAGTTACCCAACTGCAGCTCCCACCCCACACCTGGCCCTCCAGCAGGTTCTGCCAGGCCTGACTCCAAAAACCACTGCTCCAGGTCCCCACAACCTTCCTGCAGCAGTGAGTGGGAAGGTGAAACAGTGTTCCCCAGCCCAGAGGCCACCACAGCCTCCCTCCTGCCAAGCCCAGAGCAGCGCTCTTTGGTAGTGCACTGAGGGCCACGCCTCAACCTCCCTGTGACAAGAAGGGCCACTGCTGTGTGTACCTCTAGGTTGTCATGAATCAAGTCATTGACGACCAACCTCTCTCTTACTTCACCCTCCCCCATGGCTCCCCTGCCGATTCTCTCCCCAGAGCTTGCCGCCTGAGCCCACCGTTCCCATCATGTTCTGATACTGCGTCAGGCTTCCCTCCACATGTCCCCATGCACACCAGGTACTCGGGGCTACCTGGAAGAAGGCGTGTGGAGAGATCCGGAAGGTCAGCCCTAGCAGGTCCTCGTGGATGCATTGGTCCCCAGCCACGTGCTCCAGGGGTAGGCCCTCCTGGCTGGGAGTCTTTCTGCGGGCAAAAGTGCAGGTCTTTCAGTGTCACAGCCCCTGCAGGGACCCATCCCACCCCACTTGGGCTCCTCACCGCTGTCCCTCCTCCACGAAGTAGAGGCAGGTCACTCCACTGGCCCTGCCTGGCCCTGCCATGAAGTGCTGTGCTAGGGAGGCCTTCAGCTCTGTCAGCTCCTCAGGGTTCAGTTTCTGGAGTAAGGGGTGAAAAGGTCCCATCAGGCTGTGGCGAGGCCCACCCAGGCTAGGTACGTACCCTCCCCGAACAGGGCCGCCGCCTGAGACCTGGGGGTGGAAGTAGGCAATGGCCATGGCCTGGCGGCGGCGGCTAATACGCACAGTCAGCTGCTTCCAGTGCCCCGTGTACGTCTCTGGGTCATATGCTGAGTATGGAGTGGACCTGTGGGAATCACAAGCTGGCTGGGTGCCCACGACTGGGGAAGCAGCCCTCTGTTCTCTCCTTGGGCCACACCTTCCTCCATCTGGCTGAAATGGCAGGCATCCCAGAATTCCCAGGGTGGGAATCCCTGCCCTCTGCTTCCAGACCATGCAGAACTTCCCATGAGCCCTGACACAGTTCCTCACCGGATGTACTCCTGGAAGGCCTTCACCACCCGCTTGGTTGCTTCGGGGATGTGCACGGTGTCAAACGGGGCTGCCACAGCACACGTCCCGCCCTTGTACTTGCCGAGCCGACAGCCCACGGTGTTATCCTCCCCATCCACCCCGACGCCAACCAGAAACTCACACTTATTACGATACTCGGTCTGCAGGGAGGCAGGGAGAGAGAGCTGCACCTTACCCTGGCTGCTCAGCACTTGTGCCCTGAAAACCCTGATTTCCCCACAGGGGCTGGCAGTCAAAATGCCAGAGCGACAACTGACAGGTATGTGATAAGTTACCAAAAGAAAACACAAAGCAGGGAGAGCAACCGGAAAGGTGAGCAAAAGCAGTTTTTCAAAACCCAGTATAGGGGTTTGTGGCCACGGAAGTCGAGCCTGACCTGCTGGGGTGATGGCCTGACCCCCTCCAGTGGGCAGCAGGCTTTGTTGTGCTTGTGCCTCTGCTCAACCAGCCAGGGCAGCAGGGCACGGTTGGTGCTCCCAATTTCCCTGTAAGAGGAGCAGATCTGTGGTTAGACTCCACCTACTGCCCCCTACCCATGCCCAGCCACTCCCCAAATGGCCAGGCTCCTGGCCCCTCCTTTGGGATGTCATTGTGCCCATAGTAACACGGGTGTTTCAACCCCAAAAGGGCTGCCAGATCTTGTGCTGGGCCTCCTGACTGGTGCACGGGCAGGCAGGCTGAGCAAGTACAGGGCTGGGCAGAGCCCTGGCCAGGAGGGGTGCCTCGAACCGTCACTCACTTGGCGAGTTTCTGCAGCACCTGCTCACATTCCAGCCGCTTCCGCTCAAGCTGCTCAGCATAGGGTACTGTCCATAGAGGGGTCACTACATCAGCCACTTGTGTTGCCAGAGGCTCACTGTCACCCTCCTGTCGCCTCCTCCTGGCCATGGGGTCCGCCTTAGGCCGGGCCAGGCGCACACTGAGTGGGCGGCCTTTCCAGAGGGCACCATGCAAAATGCGCAGGGCCTTGTCCCTCTCTGCAGCGCTGCGAAATGTCACGAAGGCGCAGGGTGGTTGCCCAAAGAGTTTGGTTTTGTGGGGTTGCAGGCCAAAGCGGGCCAGGAAGCGACGGACATCGCTGAAGCTGGCATGGCGAGGCACATTCTGCAGCTCCAGTTTGAAGATCTCAGAGGTGAACAGGTCATCCCTGATGTAGCTGTAGAGCCCGGGCTGAGGCCCCGACCCTGCAGCCGCCCCAGCACCCTCTTCCTCCGCCTCCTCCAGGGCTGCTGGGGCTGCAAGGGGCACGGAGGCTGTAGGGCCGTTCAGAGCACTGCTGCTCTCCTGGCCATAGCTCTCCATGGGCTCTGGGCCCTGTGTGGGGACAGATAGGGTGGTAGGGTGAGGACCAGGCCCTGGGGCCTGGCCCCCCAGGCTCCCCCATGGCACACCCAGACCTCCGTCGGTGCACTCTGCACTCAGTCCTGTCCCTCCCCTCCCCCATTCTACCTTCCTGAACCCATTCCCGTATCCTTTCCTACCCCAAAGCACCCGCCTCGTGCCTACATCTTCTCTGGCAAATTTCCTGCCCCACCCTGCCTCCTCCCACCCCAACCCCATCTCTACGCAGCGTCTCCCCGCACTCTACCTCGTTGTCGAGGTTCTCGCTCATTGCCCAAGTAGTTCTCCGCCTAGACCAGGGGCGCCACGGGGGCCACCTGGCCACCTCGTCCTGGGCCCGTCACACGAGAATGCTCGGAGGTGAGGTGCTCAGAGAGCCCGTGCAACGCCGTAAGGTCGCCGCCACCGCCGGCCTCGACCTGGGCGGGGGCGGGAATCGAACCTGCTGTGCTCAGGTCCGTGTCTCAGGCTTGGGGCTGCACCGCCCGCCCGCCAGGGGCCCGCGCTGGCCGCTCGCTTCGCCCGCTACTCTTAGTCCGCCAGAACATGCTGCGGAGGCCACGCGTCTCTATGATCCTGGCTTCCGGCAACATCATCGCCACGCGCCGGCTCCAACCCCAACCACTTTAGCCAGCGCTAGAGGCGCGCGTGGCCGGGACGGAAGTGCGCGCGGGGGTCGCTGGGAGTGCGCGCTCCTCTGGCTGAAGGGCGGGCCGAGCATGCGCCGCGGGCGTTTTGGCGGGAAGCGCGGGGCGGGTCGGACAATGAGAGTGTCCGCCGCATGAACCAATAAAGCTGTACTGGTTTTGAATCGCGGCGCGTTTCCCGCCGCCGGGGTCAGGGGTCGAGGTTCGGGTCGCGGGGCGGAGGGAAGAGCGGGCAGGCGGGAGGCGCCGGCGCCAGACGCGGAGGGAAAGAGCTACGAGTAGCCGCCGAGAGGCCGCGGAGCCAGCGACGACCGACCCAGCTGAGCCGCCGTCGCCGCCGCGCCCCCATGGCGGCCGCCAAGGTGCAGCCGGGCCCAAGCGGGGACTGGGTGGGCGGGCGGGGCCGATGGGACTGGGGCTGCTATCAGCGGCCACGTGGGCGGCCCGCGCCGCAGCCACCAACCCCCCTCCGGCCTGCAGGCTTGGCTGTCTGTGGGGCCTCGGTGGCGCGGGGTCGGGGCGCGCGGGGCCTGGGGGCTCGAGGCCTGCAGAGTTGGGGCGTCTGGGGGTGCAGGCTCTGGGCCTGGGGGCTGCAGGGCGCCCGCGTGACCTTGGGGTGGGCTAGGTAGCGGTCGTCGCCACGCAGGGCGACCTCAGCCTCCGGGAACTGGAGCGGGCGGCAGGTTTCCTCCGGCTCGGCCCACTCGGGGCTTTCTACTAGTACGGTGCATTTATTCCTTCCGTCGCCCACTCAGCGCTTGATTCATTCGGTTCTCAGTCTGGAACCGCCACCGGCCTTTGTGGCAAAAGGTCGCGTTCCAGCGTGGGGCACAGGTCCTGGACGCGCCGACCCAGGGGGCGGCTTTGTTGGCTGCGGTGTCTGGTTGAGTGAGTGCGGGCCGCTGCGGAGCCGCAGTACTGTGGGGACCAGTGAAGAGCGGCGAAAAGCTTACGTTTTCTTTTCTAGTTTGTGTTAAGTGGTGAAGTCTTGGGTCTCTTACTGGGTGACCACGGCTCGTGTTCTGGAAGAGTCCAACCTAAAATATGATTGTTGGTGCTCTCTTATTCTCAAAATTGGGTTAGGATTGCATGACTTTGACCAGTATAGTTTATCTACTTAATAACTTAATTTCCTAAACTGAAAAATTTGCTGGCAGAGCTGTGAATCCACTGTAAACCCCGGAAATCCTGTAGCAACTTTTTCATTCTAGTAAGCAAGAGCACAGCTATTTCCAAATTAGTATAAACTGAAAGGGTTACATTTTGCTTTAAGGGAACATTTCAAAATCCATTTCGACTTACCTTTGTGTCCTTTGATCTTCACACAGCAGGTATCATCTGCATTTTATGGATGAGGAAGAAACTGATGCTCAGAGATGCAGTTTCTCCCAGGCCACTCTCTGCAAGTGTTGGCTGCCTTGTAGGGTCCCCCGTCAGTCTGTGCACAGATGACTGATATCTGTGAACTGCGGGGAGGGGCCCAAGCTCTGGTGTCTCGCTGTAGGCTCACGTGCTGAATCTGTGGAGCTGGGTGTAAATGCAAACCTTGCCTAGTATGGAAGAGTGGGCTTAGTTTCTTGCTTTGGGGTGGGGCCCATCCTTGTATCTGAAGGCCCTTCACTGGTGGGGCTGACCACTGCAGGCACTGGTTGGCCTCTGGCTGTGAGCCAGATCCATAAACCAACAGTGTAACCTCTTTGTATCTGTTTCCACAGGACACTCATGAAGACCATGATACTTCCACTGAAAATGCAGACGAGTCCAACCATGATCCTCAGTTTGAGCCAATAGTTTCTCTTCCTGAGCAAGAAATTAAAACGCTGGAAGAAGATGAAGAGGAACTTTTTAAAATGTAAGTAGGCCAATATCCTAGAAATAGGAATCTTTAGTGTAAGGTTGAACTTACAACTTTTATGGGTATTCTTGGACTGACTTAATCGGACTGAGGCTGTTTAAAGGAAGGGCCTAAAGTTGTTTGGTGACTAATCCATGTGGCAATTTAACCCATTCCTTTCACGACTTTGCCAGGTGCCCTTGCTGCCCTGCAGCCAGTCACATGGAAGGCATCCGTTGTTGCTGCTCTGTCCACTGGCAGGGCAGCCCTGCTGCCCTTCCTTGCCACTGGCTTCTGAGGATCCAAGGATTCCCTTGGTTGAGCAGGGGGTTTTAACTTTTTGCAGCATAGACTTCTTTGACGTTGTGAAACTTATAAATCCCCCACCCGTTTTTTTTAATACACAAAATAATGCTTGCAGTTACACATGAAAATAGGTGATGGTTTAGTTATTAAGGCCACTTTACAAAAACTGTACGTGTGCTTCTTAACACCCTCACTGAAGAGCTAGCTGCAGTGGTGGGTACCAGCCAGCCTTGTGTCTTGTGACGTTGCAGCACTGTGGAGACTGTGGCTTGTCACCTACACTCAGGATTGCAACAAACACCGTGTTTAGTTACACACCTTAGTGAAAATGAGGTTGCAGTTTTTCTCTGTTCAAGTTGATGAAACCTCCCCCACCCTTGAAGTTGCTTCAAGAGTCCAGCTTAAGATTGGATTGCTCTGGGGTGGGAGAGGGAAGCAGAGTCATTCCTACTGTGAGTCTCCTCCAAGGAAGGGGGCCAGGGAGGGAAACTTGTGTCACCCTTTGGTCACAGAGGGTGATGGACATCTCCCTGAAGCCACTGTGCCTGGGTCTCCACTCTGCTGATGCGTTGCTGTAGCCCCTGTTTGGAAGTAGCTCCTTCCTGGGGTGAAGTGCTGGCTCCTATCCCTTCACTGCCCACGTTGGGTGGGAGGTGTTCCTGGTGTCCTGGGCCTGGGCCCTCCCTGAGGGAGGTGAAGCCAACAGGGTCGGCCCAGGCCTCTGCAGTAAAGCTCCAGGGGCGTCCTGCTGGGGAGTCTTGCGGCACAGTCTCCCTTGCCAGAATGTGGGGGCAGAGAGCGGAGTCATCTGAGAGAGGCAGACGGAGCTGGGCGCAACCTGAGCCCTGAGAGTGGGCTGCTGGGTTCTGGGTACCCTGGCCCCCAGTGGGAGGGGCTGCTCTGGGGCAGGCGGGCTGGGTGTTGGCCAGGGCCTGTTGACTGAGCAGAGGCCTAGGCCTCTTCTCTGGGTTGGGGACGCAGGGAGAACAGGGGCCATCTCGTAGTTAAGGGATGCTGGGTGTAGAGTGGAGGTCCTTGGCCCGCACCTTATCCATGCTGTTCCCCCGAATCTCTGGGCTGGGGTGCTCTTGCACAGTGACCGTGGGATGCCCAACCCTCCTAGGGGGCTTCTTTTCCTACGTTGCACCATTCCTCACTCTCTTTCCCTCTCTCTCTCTCTCTCTCTCTCTCTCTCTCTCTCTCTCTC
>PVKP010002931.1:0-115326 GCA_004027715.1 Plecturocebus donacophilus | reverse complement strand
ACCGGTAAGTACTGCTTTAGCAACATGGTGTCAGTTCCTAAACTCAGGGAATCCACTAAACAGCCTGGATTCCCCCTCTCTTTGTAACAGACTAGACATTCTTTTAAGGCAATCAAACAGGAGTATTCATAGGACTTATTTGTTTCTTATCTCTTGGAGATATTTGTCTTTTGTTGCCTGATGTCTTGTTTCTTAAAAGTGCTGTGGTGTGAAAATAACTCCAAAGTGAAGACCCTAGAAGCAGCCTCAGAAACAAAGTTTCTCTCTGATCTCAGGTGTGAGCCAGTGTGCCCAGCTCATTTTAAAATTTTTTAGAGATGGAGGCTTTCAATATGTTGTCCAGGCTAGTCTCAAACTCCTGACTTGAGCCATCCTCCAGTCGCAGCCTCCCAAAGTGCTGAGAGTACAGGCATGAGCCACCATGCTTTGCCTCAGATGGACTATTTTGATGCCCTCTTGGGGACAATAAAAGAAAGAAAACAACTCACTGACCAAATTGGCCCTGAGCTGATTGAATTCACTGGCTGAACTACATTAATTTTCCTCCCATGGGGCCCAGTTAGGTCTGGGAACACAATTCAGTTGCAATAGGGAGACAAAATGTCACTTCTTGCAACCAAATATGTGGACTGTAAAACTCACATTCACTGTGCCGATTGTTTTTGTCTTTTTATTTTGAACAGTAGGCCCCAGCTGGCCTGTAAGTGAGCAAAGGCCCTGCTAAAAGTTCCTCTCCCCAGCCTTTATGACACCAGTGCCAGTCCCCAAGAGAAGCACTTTCCCCAGCCCTTTGAGCAGAGTTTTGCCCGAGTGGGACTCATTAGGGAGGATGGAGTTTCTTGGAACCAATTAGACCACCAGTTACTGTGGCCCCAACAAATGCTGTGGCTTGACATTGCTGCCGGCTGTACAGGCTCCAGTGACCCAGGAGTGCTGTCAGCCCTACTACCTGCCCGGGTACCGCTACCTCAATTCGTGGAGGCCTAGCCACCCCAAGATCTCCAACATCCAGACCTGCCTGGACGAGAGCCCCAGCACCCTGCGGCTGCCCACCTTTCTGCCGACGCTCCACTCTACACTCTTCTCTCGCTATAGCCCCCACGACTGGTACCAGTCCAACCAGCTGCAGGTGTAGGCCTCCCAGCTGTGCACCAGCCAGCTGATGGGCGACTCCATGAGGCTCTTGCAGGACAAGGACCGGCTGATGCACCAGATGCAGGAGGGCACCTTTGGGAACCTGGGCCAGAGGATTTTGGACATTGGCTTCTGGAAGTGAGAACTGAGCAAAGAGCTGGACAGTCTTCTGACTGAGAACCAGAACTTGGAGATGGTCAAGAGGCAGCTGGAGTGCATGGCCTAAGGTGAACTGCACATTGCAGGCAAGTACAGGGGTTGGGACAGGGCTGTGGCCATGTGCTGGGGATACTGCATGCTCATTCCGCTTGCCTTGACTGAAGATCAAGGTGGCAGGCACCCTGCAGGTTGGTTTGAGCTGCATCATCCTATATGATCAGTAATACAATCGTAGTCAATTCAGGATAATCCCAGTCAATTCAGCGTTTCTTGGACTGAATAGAATTTCCTTTTCTCCTTGAGGCTATATCAAAGTTGCAAGGGGTTCATGAAGATATTGTGTGCATACTTAATGCATGCCTGAGCATGTGTGTATGTGTGTGCATGCATGAGCATCTGTGTGTTGTAGTCCTTGCAGCACATACTTAAAATAACTGCTTTATTTATTTATTTGTTTATTTACACAGAGTCTCGTTCTGTCACCCAGGCTGGAGTGCAGTGGCACAATCTTGGCTTACTGTGACCTTAGCCTCCTGGGTTCAAGCAACTCTCCTGCCTCAGTCTCGGGATACAGGCACCCGCTACCACAGTGGGCTCATTTTTGTATTTTTAGTAAAGACAAGGTTTCTCTATGTTGGCCAGGCTGGTCTGGAACTCCTGGCCTCCAGGATCCACCCGCCTTGGCCTCCTGAAGTGCTGGGATTATAGGCATGAGCCACCAAGCCTGGCCCATAACAGCCCTATTTTTCCCCATAATACTTAACATCCTCTAACATGCTCTATACTTGATTGAATACTAGAATATAAGATAGTATCCATCAAGGCAGAGAGTTTCGCCTGCTTTGTCACTGATGTATTCAAGACTGCTATTCAGTGCAGGGCATCTGTATGTCTGTGTAGGCCCATAGCAACCAATGTCGGTGCTGATTGATGTTGTTTACAGTAATGTTTTGAATGTATTCCCAGCCCAGGACAGGGCAAAGCACAGAGTAAGCATTCAGTAAATACATGTTGAATAAATGAGTAAATATTGAAATGCGGACTGGGCATGGTGGCTCACACCTGTAATCCCAGCACTTTGAGAGGCCAAGAGAGGTGGATCATCTGAGGTCAGGAGTTCGAGACCAGCCTGGCCAACATGGTGAAACCCCATTTCTACTAAAAATACAAAAATTAGCTGGGCGTGGTGGCACATGCCTATAATCCATGCTACTAGGGAGGCTGAGGCAGGAGAATCCCTTGAACCTGGGAGGCAGAGGCTGCAGTGAGCTGAGATCATGCCATTCCACTCCAGCCTGTGCCACAAAGCGAGAGTTCATCTCAAAAAACAAAACAAAAAAAATCAAAAAACAAAAAACCAAACTAAATGTGGGCATTCCTGACACTTCCTTGGTCTCCCAGCCTCCAGTCATCTCCCTGCTCAGTTAGGACTGGCATTTGGCTGCATGTAACAGATCCTCCACAACAGTGGCTTAGCCAAACAGGAATTTATTTTTCTGTCATAAGGAAAATTCCAGAGGGAGAAACATCAGGCGGCTGCAGCCTCATCTTGGTGCCAGAAGGGACCCAGGCTCCTCTCTTTCTGCTCTGCCACTCACAGCATGTGTTTTTGTCCTACTGTTCCCAAGGAGGTTTCAGATTTTATATTG
Source organism: Plecturocebus donacophilus (assembly GCA_004027715.1). Classification (NCBI taxonomy): domain Eukaryota; kingdom Metazoa; phylum Chordata; class Mammalia; order Primates; family Pitheciidae; genus Plecturocebus; species Plecturocebus donacophilus. The sequence goes on along the minus strand of PVKP010002931.1, from coordinate 112,384 downwards.
CAGGTACCTGCGTGCCAGGGGCCTCTTGATATTCTCATTCGAGCAGGAAGGCAAGGGTAGAACAAAGAGCAGACGCATCGATCGGCATCCATCGCTTTTTATCAGGGAACATCTTTTCTAGAAGGCCTGTCGTGTGTTTCCATTTTTAGCCCGTTTGCCAGCACTCGCATGGGCTTTCTGGCTGCAGAGGGATCTGGATAAGTGAGTGTTTCTCACTGCAAGCAGGAGAAAATCATGGGAGGGGTTAAGTGGACACTGAGTAAGGAGCCAGCAGCGCCTGCGGGAACTAACCTTGGCCACACAGGACGATGACTGGCTGCTCGCTGAAGTGTGTGGGGAACCTCTTGCCTAGATGCCTCCTGCAGCTACAGGGGCTTCTGTAGGAGCAATCCTGCCTCAGGACCCCTCGGAAGACACGGGATAGGTTTCCACTACTCTGGGATTTCCAAACCCATGGAATGCAAGGAGCAGGAAGAGGGGTCCTCCGTTTCCCTGACCCCACCCCCAGATTCTCCCTGAGAAGAAGGATGGCCAGGGCTGCTGCTTAAAGCAGGAAATCTGTCATTTGTGACATGAATGAGCCTACAGGACATTATGTAAAGTGAAATAAGTCAGGCACAGAAAGACAAATCTCTCACGATTTCACATACGTGTGGCATCTAAAACAATCCAATTCATAAAAGCAGAGTAGAATGGTGGTCACCAGAGACTGGGGGTGGGGATTGGGGAGATGTTGGTCAAAGGGCACAAAATTTCAGTTCATCAGGAAGAATAAGTTCCAGAGATCTATTGTACAACATGGTGACCATAGTTAATAACAATATATTGTGTTCTTGAAAATCTGAGATTTTAAGTGTTCTCACCACAAAAATAAGTATGTGAGGTAACACACATGTTAATTAGTTCAAATTAGTTCAGTGTCTTAAAATTACATGTATATTTTAAAACAGGTTTTACATGATATAGCATATACCATTTTTGTCAATTAAAAATGAGTTAGTAATTTTTTTTTAAATGGAAGAAATAAATGCAATAAAACAAAGACACTGGCCTGTCTCAATTCTTCCTTTGTTAAAATTTTCCTGTTTAAATACTAATATTTAGGCCAGATACTGTGGTTCACACCCATAATCTCAGCACTTTGGGAGGCCAAGGTGGGCCGATCACCTGAGATTAGGAGTCTGAGACCAGCCTGGTCAACATGGTGAAACTCCATCTCTATTAAAAATATAAAACCTAGCTGAGTGTGGTGGCATGGGCCTGTAATCTCAGCTACTTGGGGGGCTGAGGCAGGGGCATAAATCTGGGAGGTGGAGGTTGCAGCGAGCTGAGACTACATCACTGCACTCCAGCCTGGGTGGCAGAATGAGTCCCTCTCAAAAAACTAAACAAATAAATATGAATATTTAAGGAATTTTACTAACCGAATTGATTTTTATTTTTTAATCATTTATGGGTACACAGTAGATGTATGTATTTATGGGGTACGTGAGTTTACGGGTACATAGTAGGTACATATATTTATGGGGTACACGAGATATTTCGATACAGACATGCCATTTGTAACGATCACATCAGGGTAACTGGGGTTTCCAACCCCTCAAGCATTTATCATTTCTTTGTGTTACAAACATTCCCATTTATACTCATTTATTTATTTATTAATTTATTTATTCAGAGATGGAGTCTCACACTGTCGCCCAGGCTGGAGTACAATGGCTCAATCTTGGCTCATTGCAACCTCTTCCTCCCGGGTTCACACAATTTTCCTGCCTCAGCTTCCTGAGTAGCTGGGATTGCAGGCACACACCACCACACCCGCCTATTTTTGTATTTTTAGTGGAGACGGGGTTTCACTATGTTGGCCAGAGTGGTCTCGAGCTTCTGACCTCATGATCCACCTGCCTAGGCCTCCCAAAGTGCCAGGATTACAGGCATGAGCCACTGCGTCCAGCTCCTCTTTTAGTTATTTTTAAATGTGCAATAATTTATTGTTGACTGTAGTCACCCTGCTGTGCTTAAGGTTTTTTTAAGGGAATTAATTTATAGACAAACTAGGTAACAATAGTCCCAGTGATAGGTGGAATTGTGAGAAATTAGGACAGGAGCACACAAATTATTGAACTTCAGCTCTGTTTTTGTCCTTTCAGCCCTTATCCCTCCTGTTATATTTGCACCTTCTCTGCACACCACCATCCCTCGTTTCTTCCTAGGGCTCTCCAATGTGTCTGGCCCTGACCAAGCCCTTTGCTCTAAGGGTAGCTTGTCTACAATGTCTTTCTCCCTAACATCCGGTTCTAACCTCCTCAGGGGATCCAAGGGCTTCTGGAGGAGGAGGTGACTTTTGGGGCACAGCACACCAAGACGTGTGCTCCCAGAGCTGACTTGGAAGCAGCCCAGCCCCTCTGCATCCACCCCAGCTGCCCATGTGCACCAGGCAGTAGGAGGGATGGCCACTGCCAGGTTGTCAGCCTGTCCTGTGCTGTCTGTGTCTGTGTCAAGAGTGAATGAAGTGGGAAAACCAGCAGAGCAGTGTATCCTGAGAGTTAAAGGTGAGTACTAGCTGCGGGTGGAGGCGAAGTGGATGTTTCCAGGGGTAGCTGGTGCCAAGGGCTTAGCTACCAGCCCCAAGCCCGGTAAAACTCCAGCCTCCCTTTAATTATGAGAGGGGCCCCTGGACTTGTCAGGATACCAGTTGCGTAATCTTGTAAGAACATAAAGCTGATTTCTTTTGAAGACTCCTGGCTCAGTGTGTCCACCAGCTCCCCTGTGGAGGCACCCAGCTCCTGGCCTTGCTACCTAATGCCACCCACCCTCTGCCATCTCCCAAGGCTCAGAACTCAAATGGGGAAGCCACAGGCTAAGAGGGGCCTCAGAAGTGATGGGATGAAGTCAGAATTTTAGAGAAAGAAGACTGGCAGCAGCTTGGGGTGGGGGAGTGTTGAAAGTTGGGACCAGCTGAGAGAGACTGTTGTCCACAATCAGAGTGAGAGTGGGAATGAGAGTGGTTGAAGATGGGGCCAGAAGTGGACCCCAAAGAGGGAACAGCACACAGTGACACAGAGACTGTGCATGGGGATCCAGGTGATACTGTCTGATAGGTGAGAGATGTCAGGGCCATAGCTGGGGTAGGGGTAGGGAGAGCTGTAAGACCCCTGAGTGGCATTAGAGTGGTCACTGTGACCAGTAACTATTATATACAGCCATGGCTTTGATTTGCCAGTGTTGAAAAGTAGACATTACTCTGAGAGTTTGTCCTTCTGACGTCGCAAACTTCTTATCTGAATTGGAGAAGAGAGTTGGTAAGAAGCTCATCTGGTAGTTTGGCAAAGAGGGAAAATTAAATGCAACATCAGTCCTTTCAGGAAGAAATCCTGGGAGGGAAGAAAAGCAATGTTGGGAACAAGGAGAGATAGGAGAACTTTCCCAGAGGCTGAGAGGAGGGTGCTCTGCTGAGTGCAGGCACCCAGGAACAAAGGCACCCGATGTGCCCCACAGAGCAACTGCACCAACCCTCCAGCCACTTTTGGGGGATGAGTGGTTGGAGACAGGGTCAGAAGTGGATTCCTGAGAAGAAACAGCACACAGGTGACGCAGATGTGCTATTCCTGTCTCTAGGAAAAAGGAAAACATGAAGGACCACTTTGACCAGAGGTACCCATGTGGTGGGTTTGGGGATTTTTTTCCCCCAACATGGAAAACCAAGTTGCAGATAAGATGGAATCTGCACTGCAGCTGAGCCAGGTGTAGAGAGTGACTTCTCACTGAGCCTGGGATCCATGCCCGTGAGCACCATGGCCATGGGTATCCCTGCCTGGGCTTCTGCACCCTGGGCCTTTCCCATGCTCCATCCCTCAGGTGCCTCTACTTGGGGACTTTTCCCTCAGATCCATTTCCTGAAGCTTCACTCAGTTTGGTCGCAGTCCAGCCCTTCTGCCTCCTGCAGACAGCCTACCTTGATCACACCAGCCTTTGCTAATCTCTGCTTTTTGAGATCTCCAACTGCAGTCAGCAGTGCAAGGATCATGTGTTCCTGGAAACCCAGGACAGTAGGAATTTCAAACTTCCTGCCTGCGCTGTTTTTATCTGCTTCTGCCAGGATGGGTCAGATCCTGGCAGAATCCTGTTACGTAGATGAGGTATGAGGCATCAGAAGGGCTAATGTCCCTCCCCTTCTAGATAGTGCAGTCTGGGCAGCAAGCATACTTTTCCTGCAGAGCAGGGGCTAGAAGCACAGGCTCTGGAGTCAGAGGGACCTGGGGCCAGGCACCCAGCCACAATGACCTCGAGTGCCGCATCCCCAGGACAGTGGTCTGAATCCCTGGCCCTGGTGTGGAGAGAGGTACATGTGAAGGTATGTTTAAAGTGCTTTCTCTGCACAGTTCCTAGTGCCGAGTCCCAGCTCCACCATTCTTCAGCCCTGGGCAAGTCATCCCTTGTCTCAGCTGGATCATCCAGGCTGGTTGCTGGGCATGAAGGCCTAGTGAGGATTCAGTGAGGCCATGGGAGGCCACTGCCTTATGAACTAGTAGGGCCTCACTGGGATGGGCCCACAGACTACTGTGGGTTCTGCTAGCCCAGACGCTGGAGCTGTGGGCCTTTTGTTCCTTCCCAGTTTGATTAAGTTTGTTCCTTCCCAGTTTGATTACGTTTCATCTTGCACAGTGAATAGATGCATTCCTCCTGGTCTCTGTGCTGGCTGGGATGACTGAGGGCCTGCTATGGAAATCCTGGAACCCTGACTTTCACAGCAGCCATGAGGAAGATGTACTCTAAAGCAGCGGTTCCCAACCTTTTTGGCACCAGGAATCAGTTTATCGGAAGACAAGTTTTCCACAGATTGGGAGAAGGCATAGTTTTGGGATGGAATAGTTCCACTTCGGATCATCAGGCATTAGTTAGATTCTCATAAGGAGCATGGAACCTGGATCCCTCACATGCACAGTTCACAATAGGGTCTGCAGTCCTTTGAGAATCTAGTGCCCCTATTGATCTGATGAGACGTGGAGCTCAGGTGGTAATGTTCACTTGTCAGCTGCTAACTTCCTGCTGTGTGGCCCGGTTCCTTACAGGCCACAAACAGGTACCAGTTCATGGCGTGGGGGTTGGGGACGCCTGCCATAAAGGCATTGAAAGCTGCTTGCAGGTAAGGAAGAGCATCAAGCCCACAAAAAGGCCTGGGGGCTGCCTTTGAACTCTCTCTGTGTATGGGTAAGGTCAAAGGCTAGGCCATATTGTGGAATAAAAAAAGCAAGTTGCAGTGTGAGTTTCCCTTATGTAAAAGTAGTTCTATTCATCCATGTCTACAGTTGCACACGGACACAGGGGCAGGCCTGGAGCCACATTCACCAAGCCAGAAGGAATATGCATAGTCAGTCCACCTGTCCCAGGCAGATATTCTCTGTCACCTGCATATTCTTGCCATATCTGATTATGACCTGTAATACAGATATTTAAACAGACTCATCTTTTTATTAAAAAAAAAAAAACTACTCTTGTCCCAAGCAAAAGTATCTGAAAAATCACAGCTTAGATATTGTATTAGTTCATTTTCACACTGCTATAAAGATGCTACCTGAGACTGGGTAATTTATAAACAAAAGAGGTTTAATTGGCTCACAGTTCCACGTGACTGGGGAGGCCTCAGGCCATTTACAATCATGGCGGAAACTGAAGGGAAGTAGGCAACTTCTTCACATAGTGGCGGGAGAGAGGGCACGTGCAGGGAAAGCTGCTTTTTAAAAAACCATCAGATCTCATGAGAACTCCCTCACTATCATGAGAACAGCATGGGGGAAGCCACCGCCATCATCAGGTTACCTCCCACCAGGTTCCTCCTTCAACATCCGGGGATTACAACTCGAGATGAGATTTGGGTGGGGACCCAGAACCAAACCATATCAGATGTGGTAACTGTATTTTTTCTAACATATATTACATTAATTTGCTATTAAAATAAAACCTTCACCTGTGTGTTATCTAAATCATTTTTCATATAGTGCTTTTGGACAACTGGCAAAGCGATTAAACACTTGGGCTTCAGAGTCCAACTACCAAAATTTGAATTCCAGCCCTGCCATTTGCTACCATCTATTATTCAATAAATTCTTACCCTCTTTAAGCCTCATTTTCTTATCTTTACATAGGGATGATCATGGTAGCTACCTGATAAGATTATTAAGAAAAAATAAAATAATCAATGAAGAATGACTAGTATGGTTTCTGGTACTGAGTAAACTCAAAAAATGAGACTGTAAAAAGTTGGTTGTTAGGGACTTCTGCTTGTAGTCTTGGTGAAGTAATCGGTATTAGATTTGCCCTCCCACTCTAAACAACAAGAAAACTGAGTAAAATAAGAAGCTGCTATTTAAAGATGATGGAAAACAGAAAACACAGAACAATGATTTAAGGAAAAAGAGAACAAATGAGGTGAGCCCTAAAATTACTTCAGCTTTCAACTTGAAGACACTTTTTAGAATGCAGCAGTGTATTTGTCAATTTCACTGTACATAATTAGATCTCAATAAAACCAACTAAAAAAGACATAAAAATCCCAAAATATTTAGAGATAAATTTCATATAAATTTATGTGAAAGTGCAAAGGACCTAGCTGTATTTTTGTTTATACTGTAAAAATATAAAAATGTATTTTAGAAAGAACAAAGTTGGCAGACTATCCTAACTATCAAGGAATATAGTGAATTTATAGCAGTAGTGCTCAACGGGGACCAGTTCCCCCCTCCAGGGAACATCTGGCAAAGTTGGGAGACATTCTTCATTGTCATTACTCTGGAGGGAGGAGAGCAGTATGAAATTGACAAGTAGGGGTAGAGATCAGAGATGCTGCTCAACATCCAGTAGTGCCCAGGACAATGTCCCACAACAAAGAATGATCTGACTCAAAATATCAACAGCACCAAGGCGAGAAACTGTGGCCCACAATAAGGCAGTGAGTAGAGATCAGTGGAACAGAACAGAGAATCCAGGTATGAATCCACATGTATATCACTGATTTTTGACAAAGATGCTAATGTATAGCTGGATTCTCTGTTCTGTTCCTCTGATCTCTACTCACTGCCTTACAGTGGACCATAAGGTATAACCAAGTCTATACACTGGCGTCTTTCAAAAGACTTTCAAAGAAAAGTCTTTTCAGCCAGTGGTGCACAATAGCTATCCAAATGGAAAAAATAGATAAATCTTGCTCCCCAACTCAAATAGTATCAATGAACTCAAATGGAATCACAGGCCTAAATATAAAAGCTAAAGCTATAGAACTTGAAGAAAAAAGAAAAGGAAGAAATGTTCACAATCTTACAGTAAGCAAAGATTTCTTAGATAGGATACAAAAAGCACAAATGAAAAAATAAATTAGATCCCATTAAAATTTAAAATTTCAGTTTCCTAGAAATACTTTGTTAATAAAATAAAAAGTCAAGGCACAACCTGGGAGAAAACATTCACGATACCTATTTCTGACAATGAACTTGTATTTGGCACACACAAAAAGCTCTTACAACACAACAGTAAGACAAACAATCTTATAAGAAAGGGGCAAAATAAAAATCATAGTGTGATAGCATAAGTTCACTATGGCCCATTCTTCCCACTTACTATAACAAAAACTCTACACAAAATGCAAACACTAGCACCAGAGAACTCTAAAAAATAAACAAAAACATTGTGGATGAGAGGCAAAATTGCCTGGATTTAGACAGTGATCCATGCAGGGGAGAGTTTCCCAGTTTCTCTCTCTCTCTCTTTCTCTCTGCCCTCTCTCTGTTTCTGTTTCTTTCTCTCTCAGCTTTGCCCAGAGGGCACACTCTAATTACACAACAACAATGCAGTGGTGGCAAAAGGATGGCTACTATAGAAGAAATCCCGTATTTCTGGTCAAATGAGTCAGGACAGAGACCCTGGAAGGGAACAGAACACGAGGACATCCAGGAGGGAGGGTAGCCAAAAAAGCAGTACTCTAATTCCGTGAATAAATACTTACAAGTCTCAGCCTAACTCCTGAGTTATGCATGAGTGGGATAGACCTAAACCAGCCTAGCAAAGCTTTCAGAAAGAACCAAACTGAGATTTAAACCATGTGTAATCTTTTTATCCTAATTGCTCAATAATGCATGCAAAAAAACAGACCCAAATGAAAGCTTAGAGAACTGAGATTTGTACCACTGTATACAAAAGGCAAGACAGAACTTGCAGCTCAAACCTAACTAAACTGATTGTCTGATAAAGCTAAAACATCGACTCTCTACAGAGGATTATGTGCCCAACCCAAAGTCTACATAAAATGATTTTCAATATGTCTAGGACAATCTAAAATTACCCAGTGCACAAATAACCGGAAAAATGTGACTAATTCTCAAGGGAAATGACAACAAATGTTAATCCCAAGGTGGGCCATGTGTTGGAATTATAATTAAAGACTTCAAAATGCTATTATGTGTATGCTCCATGAGATTAAGAAAAACACATTTGGCATAAATAAAAATAAGTTCTTAACAGACAAATAGCAACTAAAAAAAATAACTAAATAAAAATGTTAGGATTGAAAAATACAAAATCTGAAATTTAAATATTTCACTTGACGATTTCAGTAGCAGAACGGTGATGTCAAGAGGAAATAGTCTGTGAGCTTAAAGATAGATCCATATTATTTACACAATCTGAAGAACACAGAGGAAAGATTAAGAAATAAATGAGCAGAGCCTCAGAGATCTGTGGAAACACATGAAAAAAATATCTAACATACATGATACTGGAGTCCCAGAAGGGGAGCAGAAATAGGCTAAAAAGAAAAAATCTTGACAAAACAAAGGAAGACCTAAAGCTTCCTAAATATGGTGAAAAACGTAAATCAATGTACTTAAAAATGTAAATCAATGTACTTAAGAGGCTCTGTGAACCCCGGAAAAGATAAGGTCGATGAAAACCATGCCTAGACACGTTATAAAGTGCTAAAAACCTTATCCACTACCACTTACAAAGGATAAAGGAAAACATCTTCAAAACAGCTAGAGAATGATGCCCTACATACAGTAGAATAATGACAGGGGTCTATCCATGCAGTGGAATAGCACTCAACAAAACAGGAACAAACCATTCATGCAACAGCACAGATTACTCTCAAGAGCATTATGCTAAGAGAAATCACATAAAAGCAAACAGTTTTGATTCCATTTATATAAAATTCTAGAAAATGTAAAGTAACCTAGAGTGATAGAGAGAAGATCAGGAGTTGTCTGGGGAAGGGAATGGAGGGAAGATGGATTATAAAAGTGAATGAGGAAATTTTGGGGGTTGATAGCAATATTTGTTATCCTGACCATGGTGATAGTTTCTGAGGTGTGTACATATGTGAAATTTGATCAAATTCTACACTTTGAAACTATGCAGCTAATTGTACTTTAGTTATAACAATCAAGTTATTAAAATGGGGAAAAGATGTAGACACTTAAATGAAAATATACAATTGGTAACATGCACATATAAGAAATGCTCAGCATCACTAGTCATCAAGAAAATGCGAATGAAAACCATCATGCTATCTACACACCCAGGAGAACGGCAAAAGTTAAAAAGTGGTTTTTTTTTTACACATTACTGAAATTTCAGTAAAAACTGAAATTTTTACACATTACTGTTGGGAATGTAAAATGAATGTATCATTTTATATGCCATAAAATGGAAGCAGTTTGGCAGTTTCTTATTTAGTTAAACATACACTTATCATGTGATCAGACTACTCAAATCCTAGCTATTTACCTAAGAGGAATGAAAACTATACCCACTCAAAGACTTATAAGTAATTATTTCTAGCAGCACTCTTCACAAGGGAAACAACTAGCTGGTACACACAGCAGATGGATAAGCAAATTGTGTTACATCACATAACAGTATATTTACTCCTCAATAAAAGGGAGCAAACTATGCCACAAAAAGGAGGAATTTTAGAAACATAGTGCTGAAAAACAGAAGCTCACTAGGCACAAAAGAACATGCACTGTGTGATTCCATTTATTCTAGAACAGGCAAGATGAATCTATAGTATCAAAAACCACATCAGTGGTTTCTTGGGGTTGGGAAGCAAGGGAGTGGATTAACTGAAAAGTGGCATTTCTATATATTAATTTCGAGGTTGTTATTTGGTGTATAGATTCATGAACAGTACATTTTATGGTATATGTAAATTAGCCCTCAATGAAGTTGAGTTTTTAAATGGTGATGATACAATATGAATTAAATTTATATAAAACTAAAGAGATCAAAATAATACGGTATTAGTACAAAGAGGGACAAAGAGACGGATACAAAAATAAATTATAGAAATGGACTTGAGTTTGTAGTAGTTAAGAATTTAGAATGTGTCTATTTTGGTATTTCAAATCAGGTTGGGGAAAAATAATTTATTCTTAAATGATGTTGAGTCAAGTGATTATTCAAAATATAAAATAAAATTAGAGGCTTATCTCTTACCACTTACAAAAAATAAATTCTATGCGAAATGACCCAGGCCTAGATGGGCCCCAGGGCCTGTGGGCACAGGGTAGAGAGATGTGGAGAACAGGAGACGCTGAGCCTGGGGAACCCAGCTGGGCCACTTCTGCTTGGAATCCAGTCCTGGGGAAGCCCGGGGGCCTGGAGATGTCTCAGCCTTGTGACTTCAGTGGCATTTCAAGGCTCTCTTGCCTCAAGCCCTAAGGCTAGAAACTTAACTCTGGAGCCCCTTTTTCAGGCTGGTTCACCTTCCTGTCCCAGCACTGAGGCTCAACTCTCCAGTCTGCAAAATGGCGTGACAGTGGAACTCTTCCTGACTTGAAGATTTGTGGAGAGGACCACATGACACACCACGTGGAAACTGCCCTGGGTGGTAGCTGACACTTAGGAGCACAAGGCCTGGGAGAGGATCTGGTGACGGTGGCTCTGTGGGAGAAAGCAGGTGTCCCACATCGTCAGCCCTCCCATGACTGCTCCACTTCTTGTGTCCTGCCAGCAAGTGACTGGAGAAGGCCACAGAGGAGGGGTAGCCAAAAGCTAGCGACAAGGGCAGAGACTGATGGCCACACCCCAAGGGGACTGAGGCACCCCAGAGAGGAGCAGCCCATGCAGCTCACCCCAGTTCCCTGGACTTGGTGGAACAAATCCTTGGGGCCCTTCCTGACTCATCCACTGGAGGCGCTGAGTCACTCTCACAGTCTCTGAACAGAAGTCCCCGGTGAGCTCACCGGCCCCCTGTCATGAAGAACTGATCAGATTCCAGAAGATGTTTGTGTTCTCTTTGTTTCCCCTGAGTCTCCTGGGGAGATGTGGATTAAGCTGAATTAAGAGACAGGTGATGATCACAGGTGTTAGATGCTTGGGTGGAGTCTCCATGGTAACAGAGCCATCTGGCTTTCTCGCCTGGCATCAGGCTTTATGACTTCATGGTGGTGTCTTCTCTCAGCAGGCAGAGGGGGATTTGCCAAGGTGAAGAGGAGGCTGGGAGGAAGAGGACTGCTGAGGAAGGCTTTGTCTCTTTAGCCAGAGTTTGATAATTAGGCTTCATCGTGTCTTGACACAGTGCTACTGCTGACCCCAAAACAGGACGCAGGAGGTGACGCTCACCAGAGACAGTGAGTAGCATTGTGCACATGCCATCTTGCTGAGGCCTCCCAGGGGAATTCAGAGGACACCTGGCCTCCTTCAATCCAGGACTCAGTGTTAAAGTGGAGCCAGGGCCCCGGCAGGAAAGAATGAGGTATGTGAGGGTCGCTGGCCCACCACAGGGAGAGTCTGTGCTGTCCAGCGCCCACTGGATGGCAGGAAGGGAAGGGCCTTAGGTGAGCCCCACCGCAGAGCGAACCTCATCCATGACAATGGGCCTCTTACCCCAGGCAGCTCACCAGATGGTGTTGGGAGAGTCCTCAAGCCTGTACCAAATCCCTTTATCCCCACAAATGAGCCATCCAACAAACCTGCACCTATTGGTGTCCTAGGGCTGCCATGACAAATTAACACAAATGTGGTAGCTTAAAACAACACACATTCATTCTCTTGCAGTTCTGAAGAAGTTCGAAATCAAGGTGTCGGCAGGTTGGTTCCTTCTTGGGGGCTTGGCAGGGGAATCTGCTCCCGGCGCCTCCCTCCAGCTTCCAGGGATGATGCAATTCTTGATGTGCCTTGCCTTGTGGCAGCGTCGCTCCAATAGCTTCCTCCATTGTCACGTGACATTCTCCCTGTGTGTCTGTGTCCAAATTTCCCTCATCTATAGGGACACGTCGTGGGATTCAGGGCTCACCCTCACCCAGTGTGACGTCTTAACTTGATTGCATCTGCCAAGATCCCATTTCCAAATAAGGTCACATCCACGAGTGCCAGGACTTAAGAGGGGACATGTCTTAAGGGGGACACACGACAACATATGATTCACAGTGAACAGAGCACAGGCTTCAGAGTGGGTCAGACCTGGGCATTGCCATTTAGCCTGTCCATCTCCTTGGCACAGTGAGGTTGGAAAGGCAAGTCTATCCCAGTGGGCTTCCTAAGGATTACCTGAGAGACAGGATCACAGAGCTCTGTGGAGTGTTTGGGAGTGGTAGAGACTCAGCAAGGATGGCCCCGAGCTGGGTCTCTGGGACTTGGAGGAGGGAGCTTGGTCCCAGCTCACCAGAAGCTGGCAGTTTATGGGCCAGTAGGCACTTACCAAGGGGTCTGACTTAGGACGGGAACCTCAGTGGTCAGGCTGCCTGCAGGGAGTTGGGGGAGAGCGTGGACCACAGGAGCATGTGTTGGGGCGGGGACTCAAGGCCCAAAGGCTAGGGTGGGAGTTGGGAAGGCCAGGGTGGGAGTCAGGAAGGCTGGGGGCTAGGCCACCATAGGTTCTTCCATGAGCCTGGAGTCCACAAGTGGAATGGCCTGGGGGCTTTCTCAGGATCAAAGGAGCCCCCTGCCATGTTCCTGATGGGCTGTGGGTCTGGGCCTGACAGGCAACGTGGGAATGAGCTGGCTTTTCATTACCAGATACTCCGAGCCATGCATACCCTCCAGGCCTGGGAAAGTAATTCCTCATTCCACTTCCCCGTCCTCTCCCCAAGATGCGACTTCTCCCTCCTATCACCATGTAGTCTGCTAAAGACTCCTTCCTGGCCAAGGTGTTCTCTTTTTGTCTACCTCTTTCCTTCCTTCCCACCCTTCTTTGCTGTCTTCCAATACGTAGTGTCTACCACATGCCAAGGTTTTTCTAGGCCTTCGGGGCATAGAAGTGAACTAGGCAGATGGGCCCTGCCTTGGTGGAATTTGTAACTCACAGGATGAGAGATATTAATCAAGAAACCACACAGTTGAATGTTTCACAGCAGAGGAATGGGTGCTCTGAATGAGGGGTATGAGGGTGGCGGCAGTCACGAAGAAGGTGATGCCACTAAGCCAGGCATGCAAGGGAAGTGACCTTAGGCGAGCGCTGAGGAAGTCACCACCTAGGACAAAGGTGAGGAAGAGACTCTGCGCAGGAGCATTACCCCATGCAGAGGCCCCGTGGTGGGAGGATGCTTGGAGAGTGAGATGGACCAAGAGAGGCTGTGTGGCTGGAGTGGACAGAGTGAAGGGACTATGAGGTGGCTTGAGAGCCAGCAGAGTAGTTGAAGAAGTGTCAGTTGAGTGCCTGTTATGAACCAGAGGCACCAGACACATAACACAGATCACACCAACCGACATATAAAGCAGACAGACCATAGCCCCGGAAGAGCATTCCAGTGATGAAGTGATCTGGAGGAGGGAGCTTGGGGAGGCTGGGGCTGGGAAGGCTCTTCTGAGCTGAGATTCCAGGAGCAGATCTTGGCGCAGGCTCTAAGGCAGGGCCAAGCTTGGTGTGACTGGGGAATGGTAAGAAGGCCTGTGTGCTTGAGCAATCTCACCATGGTTGAGGGCCATTGCTGGCTTTTCACAGAAGAGAGCCACAGTCAGGTTTGGGCTTTGTAAGACCCTTTCGGCCTCCAATGTAGGCAGGGACTGGGAACGGAGCTGGCGTGGCTAGGAAGTCAGGGTGCAGTACCAGATGGAACACTCTTCTCTTTGCAGATGTCCCAGAAGAACTGTGAGACTGAACCCGGAGCCCCAACCTCTCCTAGCCTCTTGGAGGGGGATGACCCAGGGCCCCTGTCCTGGCAACAGCAGGCCACCAGTTCAAGGGACAAGAAGACTCTAAGCTCCCTCCACCTTTCACATAGGGCCCAGGTGGCCTTGGAGTACCTGCCTTTCTTCCGCACCTGTGGGTGCCTCCGGGCAGAGGAGGGGTTGACCCTGCAGCCCGAGACACCACTCCAGGAGGACTCAGAACTGCTTGGTGGGTTCTTCCCTTACTACTGCTCTGAGGAGGAGAGTTTGCCCAGCCTGGCCCTTCCTGGCTGGTCACAAGACTCGCCACTGGGAGGGAGGCACAGGCTGGCTGCTTCTGCAGGACAACAGTCAGGGACGAACGCTCTGTGAGTTGAGGAGGCCATGGTGGGGGAGCGGGGAGCAGCACCAGGCCCTGCATCCTTCAAACCTCTCTGTCCTGGGGCTCAGACTCTAACAGGTCCCTGGACAGGCCCCTCTCAGGGCTGCTGGGGCTCTTGGAGCAAGGTGTCACTGGTTGGGAGCACAGGGACTGCAGGAAGACTGTCCTGTTCAAGCCCAGCTTGACCGCCATTGAGGAAAGTGGCCTGGGGAACACGGTTTCCTTATAAGAGAGAGAATAGCAGCAGCAACGATCGAGCCATTGTGAGAATTACATACAACCATGCACCCAAAGTACTAAGCATGATGGTGAGCTCACAGAAACGTTTGGTCCTTGTGACTTGCTAGGCTCTCAGGCAAATGTTCGTTAGCGTCGTCGCATTTAATCCTAATGGTAATCCTGTACGATAGGTGTAAGGTGTATTGTCGAAATTAAAGTGAGGAAACTGAGACCAATATCAGAAAAGTCAAATTCCAGTTTATTCAGCTCCCGGGCGAGGTTCTATGGTCCGAGGAAGAGGGGCCAGAGAAGTCGCGCCCGGCCGTTCTGGGCATGGGGTTTTATAGGGAGTGAGGGCAATAGATTGGTCAGTGGGGAAAACAAAGCATGAGCAACTGCATTGGTCATAGAGAGACTGGACCTGGACTTGGCAAGCCGCCATTGGTAGCCCAGTGGGGCTATCGACAGGTGGGTGGGCGAAGGCAATAGATTGATTAGAGGGGAGACAAAGCATGGGCAATTGTATTGGCCATAGAGAGACTGGACCCGGACTTGGCGAACTGCCATTGGTCAGGCCCTTGGCGGGATTTTCGAATTTTGGCAGGGCTGAGAACATGATTTAGCGCTGAGTGTGGGGCTGGGGTTGGAATGTAGCAGTGGGTGTGGGGAGCCCGCACGGAGGAGGCAGGTGCTAAGTAGGATGTCCGGCCTGACAACACAAATGTCGGCCTGCTGATAATAGTGTTATCAGGTGCGGAGGGGGTGAGTGCTGCTCATCCGGCTCCCAGCGAGGCTATCGGCCTTACAATAGGCTTTACTATAATTCCCATTTTATGAATGAGGAAACGAGTCTCAGAGAAGTTAAGTGACTTGGCCAAGGGCACACAGCAAGTGTCAAACCTGAGATTTGACCCAAAGCCTGTGCCCTGTAAGATTCCTAATCACCACTGTGCGGCTGGGCACTGTGGCCATGACTGCAAAGACAGCGGGTGAGGTGGGTGAGTTCTAATCCCAGACACACCCCTCCCAGCAGGGTGCCCTTGGATGCATGAGGGACATTGCTGAGTGCTTCCTAGGCTGTTGAGCAGACACGGGCCTGTCCTCTTCCGGGACTGCCACTGTGGTGTTGCAGGCACAGGCTGCTCCTGGGTATCTGGGTCTGAACCTGGAAGGTGGGCTTGCATCTGGCTGACCCTCTTGTTCCTTTGGACCCAGGCTGCCTTGGCACACTGGGACCTCATCTCTGGGTCCTCACACTCCTGCTACCCCGTCCTGCAGGTCTCGGCAGGGTGTCCCCATGACAGTGACCTGGATGCCCCTCTCTGCAGGGACCATGGCCTTTATGCCTCAGGATTCGTGCCTTACTATAGAAGCCCTGAGGAGGGGCTGCACACGAGCCCTGGGGCTCCTGCCTCTCTGTCTGGGAGCCAGGGGTCCTCAGGGGCTGCCCAGGCCTGGTGCAGTCACACCACGGGGAAGCCGGAGCTGACTGCAGCGGAAGTCACTGGGGAGCAGACCCCGGCACCCACTGACCATCGAGGGATGAAGGTGACTGGGGGGAGGCTCCCATGGGTCAGTCAGTTTGCCCTGGGAGCAGAGCCAGCCTGGGACCCCAGCCCTTAGGCCTGAATTCTCTCTCTCTCAGTGCCCATGACCAGGGAAGAGGGCATCCTACTGCCCCGCCCAGCAGAGCCAGCAGGAAGAGCCCAACCCTTGACAGGTTCTCCCAGCCCCTCTCAGCCCACCAGGCTGCTCTCTGCCAGCATGAGGCATCCCACTATGCAGGGCTAGGGTTTGCCTTTCTCCTCAAGGGGCAGAAGGGTGAAACCCAGCCTGTGCCCCACGTTCAGCCACTCCATCCCCAGGAAGAGACCCATCCCGCCCCAGGCTGCCACCTTCCTGTTCTAGCTGGAAAAACTGCCATGTGAGAATTGAACAGCCACACCAAAAGTGGCTTCGTAGAGGAGTGTCCGTCTTGTCCAGCACTCTGACCTCAGACCATTCCTTTTGTAGCCTGTCCTAAGTGCAAACAGAGGGAGCAGGAGCCTCCTGAATGACTGAAGGGCACAGACACTCTGAAGCTGGTTTTGTAAATAAATCATATCACTATAGCGGTTGGAGCTGGTGCACTAATTGGATGCTTTGGAGTAATACTTGCAGCTTCCATTTATTGAGCATTTACTTTGTACTAGGCACCTTATAGAGATCAAGGATTATGGAGACACAATCCTTGGGTGTAGACACTGGTGTCCTCTCCATTCTAGAGCAGAGTAAACAGGCTAAGAGAGGTTAAGTAGGGTGCCTGAGCTCACACAGCTAGCAAACAGCCAGGAACAGCAGAGCTGGCATTCACACCAGCTCTGTCTGACCTCGGGCTGAGCCCTTCAGCACCTCCTCGCCACACTCTTCCTCAGCGGGTCTATGCACAGCAAGAAATGAGCTAGGTGGTCCCCTGGACCCAAGCCTCCCCGAGACCCATCCCACCCTCTCTTTTTCCTCATTGCCTCTGCACCTTTCCTTCCCCTGCCCCTGCCCTTGGGTGGAGCAGGCGAGGACGGTGACTCTGCATGTGTCTGCTAGGCCCTCCCTCCTTGGACCCTGTGGACCTGTTTTCTGGCCCCCAACCCAACCTCCAACCCCAGGCTCACCCGGCACGTGGCTGGTACACACTGGGATGTTGAGAGTATGTGCTCATCCTGCCCACTCTGGGCCAGACACTTAGACGCCGGCTCCTGTTTGAAACTCCTTTAGCACCAGCCACACTCACGTGTCCAACATTCACAGCCTCTCTGCTCCGTGGCACTGGTTTTGTGTTTCTGCCCCAGGTGTGGGGTCTTTGCTTCCTTTGATACTCACATACCTCTGACCACTGGATCCCGGGTCCTCCACCCGACGGCTGCGTGTCTGGAATGACCTCCCCTGCTCACCTGCTTCCCAAGGTTGAGGATCTTGAGAAGGAGAGAGAAATCAATCCGTCACACTAGAGTTACAACAGAGACATTCCTGTTAGAAAATCTAATTTTTACTATTTCCAAGGCACTCCTATGACTTCCTGTTGGGTTTGGGGATTCGGGGTTTGGAGTACGATGGGAGTATAAAGAAATTAAGGTACCCTTGCCAGGAAAACTCCTTGGCTTTATTCTTGGGATGATGCCATTGGACTGTTCCCTTTTATTTTTCACAGGGCTGAGGCTGGGCCTCATCAAAGAGCTGGCATCGGTGGGCCCTCACCACCCCCAAAGGAACAGACGGGTCAGGAGGTATCTTTGTGTATGGTAGAAACTAGAGCCACTCTCTCCTTGTGCAGCCCAAGCTGGGTCCGAGGCATGTCCCTTCTTCTCTTCCCGTGGGTGTGTCATCCAGAGCCAAGTAGGGCCAAGAGCCCTGCAGCAGCCTGTCAGCAGCCCCTTGGAGTGTTGGAGGAACCTCCCCTGCTCATGGGGCTGAAGAGACCCTCGGAGGTTTTCCATGCTGCAGAGATCTCTTGAGGGAGTGGTTTGCAGGAAGGATTTGGTGCAGAAGAGATCCCCGATAAGAGGCTGGCTCGGCTGGAAGGGCAGTTTGCTTCTGGCCCACCCACAGGCCTTGGCTGGGAGCTGTCCATGTGCTGACCCAGACAGGAACACTCAGGACACACAGGCCATAACGATGGTGAAGTTTGACTTGCTGAGAGTGTTACCAAGTGCCCATCATGGTGCTGAGCACTTGACATGCATTGACTCATGGAGTATGAGTTAAGTGTAGCTTGAGTGAGGTAGTTATCTCCCCCATCACACAGATGAGGATGTCTAGGCACAGTAGATTAAATGGCCCAGTGAGCTCCTGCTGGGGAGACTGAACTGCCTGCTCTCAGGCGGTGTGTTGAGGAGGATCACAGCCCTTCTGAGGGTCTGGACAGGCACAGGCCTCAAATTCCCTGGGGCAAGCCCACTAGGTCCCTGCAGAGAACAAATGATGGTTGCAAGGAGCCTGAGCCAGCCTCAGCATGGGCTATGGAGGTTCGTCCAGGTCAGATGCAGCCGGCCCCAGAGATGGGCCTTTCATCCACTCACAGAGCAGCAGCAGGACTGAGGACTACTGCTAGCCTGCAGACTCCACTGCCCACAGAATCATGGCCTAGCCTCTTCCCTGGCCATTTAGGGCCCTCAGGAGCCAGACTCCAAGACTTCCAGCCTCCCTTCTCACAGCCATGGGGGCTTTGGGTGAACAGAACTCTTCCTGACTCCCCTTGCATTCTCCCACCTGGTGCTGCTCAGGTGTGCTCCTTTTCCTTCCCATCAGAGTCAACCTGAGAGTCGAGGCTGGCTCTGTGGACATCTGAGAACAGGAAATGCTGCTGTCTGCCTGAGTGAAGGCCAGGCAGGTCAGCAGACCTGGTAGCCCAGGTCGAGTATCCCTCTGCCTGTGCACCCTTCTCCACTGCTCACAACTTAGCTTGCCTTTTTAGTTCCACTTCAAATGCTGCTCCTTCCCAAGACTTCTGGGTCTGCCCTCCAAATTTTCGATGGCCCCTCCTGGCCTCTATTTGAGGTCAGGCCTGATGTGAGGTTTATGGGTCTCCCCCAGCCCGGCAGCTGATGTTTGATGAGTGCATGACAGAGGAGACCACCACAGGGCAGAAGAGGGAGTAGACGGTCCTCAAAGACTGACTCTTCTGTCGCTGTCAGCACCCAGGCTCCTCCGAGTCCCAGGAAGTTTAGCATATGGCAGGTGCTCAGCCAGGCTTTCAGATGGGACCTGACAGCAGCAGTGGCTCCTTCTACACTCCTGCAGAAACCCCTTGATTCCAAACCTCTCCAACCTGGGCCACCTGGTCCCCTGACCTGCCTGGCCTTCACTCAGGCAGACAGCAGCATTTCCTGTTCTCAGATGTCCACAGAGCCTGCCTCAACCCACAGGTTAACTCTGATGGGAAGGAAAAGGAGCACACCTGATTTTCAAGCTGATATCACTGTAGCCCAGAATTTCAGAGTTCTGTGGACCCACAGGACCCTGTCAGGGAGGAAAGGACAGAGGGCAGCCCAGGGCATTAGGACGGTATTGGGGAAAGGGATGTTTTTCCCCGATTCAACTGTTGCAGGAGTTCTATGAATGTGACACATTTGGACAGTGTTAATACCATCTCAGTGACAGTGGAGAAACTGAGGCAGAGAAGTTAGGACATTTATGCAGAGGGTTGGGGATGGGGGCAAGGGCCCTTGGGAGAGTCACTTCTACTCTCCAAGTCCTGGCCAAGAGGCAGTACTCGTTTAATAGCATGGGCCCTGGAGTCAAACAGCAGGTGTGACCGTAATCCTCCACTGACCGCTGTGTGGCTTTGGAGAAACTGCTTGACCTCCCTGGGCCTCATTCTTCTCACCTACTCAGTGGGGACTTGGCTTGGAATTCAACAAGATGGTGTAAACACAGCATACAGCACTGGGCCAGCTTGGAGCCCTGAGGTGGAAGAAAGCCTGGGACATTCGAGGCTTCCATAGACCTACACGGGTGAAGAGATCGGGGTGTCATCTCCTGTCCAAGCACACAGTGCCCAAACACCTCAGATGGGTTCTCATCAAGCCTCTCGGAGGTTTGCTCTGGCCCCTCAAACTCCCCTCTGAGCTTCCTGGGCCAGCATGCCCTCCACGGCCCACATATATACTGACTGTGGCTCTGGCTCTCTGCCAGCCAGTGCCAGGGAAACTGGGCCAGGAAATTATCCAGAGTGGGCAGCCACGCTTGTCTTCTCCGCCCGAGAGCCTCAAGTGCTGTGCAGCAGCGCCCTCTCCTGGCGCATCTTGATGAGACGTCCACAGCTGGTATCTCTGTGGCCCAGAATTTCAGACTTCCCAGGATACCACCTAAGAGGGGATCGTCCATACCTTCCAAAAGATAGGGGAAGAATTGAGGCCTGGATTTTCCCAAGATGCCCAGTGAGGCAGCAGCAGCACTGGGACCAGAGCCCAAGCAGCCCAGTCTTCCCACCGGCTGCTTCACCCCCTCACTTTGCAGCCACTTGCCTGTTTCTTGACTGCCAGCCTCAAACTGAATAGGTGATAGGCCAGACTCAGTCTGCGCATGCTCTGCACATACCTTCTCAAAGTGCTGCCAATAAAGGAAGAAATCCTGCTCCCAGTGAGAAGCTTGAAAATCAGGTCTGCTCCTTTTCCTTCCCATCCGAGTCGGGAAGGGAGCTCAGAGCTCCCATTGTCCGAAGGCAGTGCAGGAATGATGCAACGGGGCAGACGCTCAATGAAGAAAGACGGCACAAGCCTGCGGTCCTGTTTCATTAATCCTTTGCACTCAGTCCTAATTGCTGTCCATCTGCTCTGTGGCAGAGTCCGAGAATGACATGGTGGCAGACAGGTCAGATGGGTCCTATCTATCTTCCTGGAGCAACCAAGCATTGCACAAGGGCCGAGCGCCACTGTGAGAGTTGGAAAAAGAAGCAGGGGTGCCTTGAGAGAGGGCAACAAAGGCTTGACCTCCTGCGAGGGACCTGGGGAGGCCTCCTCATGCAGAAGATGCTTCGGCATAGATCTGAAGGTGGTAGGAGCTGGCCATGAGAAGGGCAGGGAGAGGGAGCTGCAGGCAGAGGGAGTGATCCGTGCAAAACCCTGTGGGGGAAATGTGGCTGGTACCTTTGAGGGCCTGAAAGAAGCCAGGTTTCTGTGACGCTCCAGGAAGGGCCGGGGGAGGCCTCATACCCAGGAGTGATATGGCCACCTCTTCAGCTCTGCCTTGTACCTGGACACCCTCCTTGTCTGCCAGCCAGCAGGCCCTTCAGACTTTGCCACATGCCTCCCCATTTAAGGCCCAGCTGACTGCCCATCAGGCTGTGCCAGGCTCCGCATGTCCAGTGCAGATGAGGCAGTATCCTGTTCCCAGTGGGCTCACAATCTGGACAGGAAGACAGACTATCAATCATTGAGTGTGACAGCAGTGATACAGATATGCTCAGAATATTCAGGAAACACAGCTGAGAGCTAGCATATCCCGTGTGGCATAGGGTGATGAGGGCTTCGAGGAAGGTCTGTCAGGAGAAGGTGACAGCTGAGCTGAGTCTCAAAGAAGAAGGGGGCAGGGGCTAGCCAGGGGAGAAGGAGGGAGAGGGTGTTTCCCGCAAGGGAATAGTGCATGTGCAGTCACACACATGCACAGACTGTGGGACGTTGGGGTGAGAAGTGGAAGGGCAGCCAGACTCGGTCCCACAGAGCTACACACACCACACTGGGGAATTGAAATTTATGCTCAAGATCACAGGAAGTCATCGGAGGTCACTAAACTGAGCAGATTTAAGGTTTCAGAAGTTCATGGGGGCAGCAGCTGGAGGGTGGATGCAGGACTGGGCAGAGGGACCCAGGGGCCTGTGACCACTGTGATCCAGGCAGGGCAGTGGCACAGGCCTGGGCTGAGCCACATCCGGAGATGCCAGTGAGGGATGGGTGTCATTGAGGGGATGGACGCTCAGGACTTTGTGGCTGGTGGGATAAGACCTTGGGAGAGAGAATCGGAGGATGGTATCCAAGGTTCTGGTTTGGGTGGCCGCTGGGCGGAGATGTGTTTCTCTAAGTTGAAGAGTACTGGAGGAGGAAGACAGAGTTCCTCGAGGGATGTGCTGAGCTAAGACGACCTCAGCCACCTAGGTGGAGGTGCTGAGTGGAGGGATGTCTGAATTCAGAAGCGAGGTATGGGGATTATGTGCTGAGAGATGGGAGGTCTAGGTGGGTGAGGGTCCAGATGGGGCCCTAAGGAATCCTCACCTAAGCACGAGAAGGGGACAAGGCACCAGGGAAGAAGGTGAGAACAGCTGGGGAAGCGGGAGGAAAGCTGGGTGAGGGCAGGAATCTGGAAACAGACGGGAGCAGGTGCATGGGCAGGGCCTTCACCACAGCAGGTCAGGAATGCACAGCCGGCCCAGGCCTTTGCTGCCCAAGTGCGGCAGGTGGGCACGGGGAGGGGACTCCCGGCTTGCTTGAGAGAGTGGTTGGGGAGATGGGAGTGTGGGGCTGTGGAGACTAAAGGTGCAGCCAGGAGACTCCAGGTTTGGAGAACCTTCCCTGATTGCTTCCTGGAGAACAGTGGACTCCTTCTCCACTGCTCTTACGGCCATCTCTGTGTAGCATCGCAGATAGACTGTCTCCTCTCAAACAGAGACTTTCCCAAAAGCAGGCACTAGCACAGACTAGGTGCTCAGGAAATGTCTGTGGCCTGAAAGGGCAAATAAGAAATGGGGAATGGACCACTAGTTAGTACACGCAATCAACATAGCCCATCTGCATGCCCCGCTGCAGAGGAAAGTGCTGAGAGGTCACTATCAGAGGAGGAAATGAGGGAGAAAGGAAATGGGTTGCTTTCTGGCCCTAGTCATGAAGGGAGTGGATCTCTCTGTGAAGCTTCTTTCCCCGTGTAATGGCCAGTAGCTGCCCTGCCCTCTCCCGCGCGTAGAATGCAAATGTGAATGGAATGGCAGCACACTGCAAATGCTGCTCCGAAGTGCAAAGGCCAGGAAGAAGGGAGGGCCTAGATCCCAGCCACAGAGCCAGCATTCGGCTTGGGCTCACAGCCCTGTGGTCTGGGATTCTCCAGGCCTGGCAAGGGTTGCTGGTAAACCTAGGGTCCTCCCCACACTTCCGTGGGTGATGCACCCCGTGGGCACGTTTGTTGCACGCATTTGGGAATGGAGCGCAGTAGTTCAATTTGGAAAGCGACCCACTCCCTCTGCTCTGCTCCAGCTCATTAGCAGTTCAAGCAGCAGCTTTCTGGGCTTGGGAGGCCATCCTGGGGCTGCCAGGAACACTGCCTGCCAACTTAAGACCTCCCTAATTGGTGGTGACACAGGACTGAGGGGATGACAATCTGCCTGGCACTCCTTAGGTGGTCTTCCAAAGGAGTGGGTCTTGGGAATGGGCAGGCCCTCCCTCCACTTGTGGATTCATTCCAGTGGTGAACGCACTAAAGGCCAGTCTTCAGAGACCTGCATTTCTCATAGCGGCCCTAGGCATATATCCCGGGCATGACAGGGCACAGCTTGGGGTTGATGCTGATGGCAACTCTAAGGCCTCAAAACCAAGTGGGTCACCATGTGCAGCAGGAAGCTGAGGCATGGGGATGGGGTGTGACGGTTCCACTCCTCCCTGGAACTTTGTAAGATTTCCCCAGCCAGGCCGGTGACTCGATCCCGGGCTGTCCTGTCCAGACACAGGTCCACTCTCTGTGTGCCGGGGCAGGGGAAGGCTGGATGCTGCAGGAAGGTCCCTTCCACCTCCAAGTCTCCACTCCTCAGTGGACAGCCCTTTGTAGGATCAAGCTTCAGTGGTCAGGCTCTTTGTTGATTTGGAAGGAGGAAGTCTGGCTGCATGTTAACCTGGATGACATGACATGGATATGCCCTGTGGGACAAGAACAGGCCCAGCAGAGGCCCCTTCCTCCTGACCATACCCCTCACCATTCTTGTCAACCTTGGGGTGTCTTGGCTAAGGTCCACAGCTGAGTCCCTGCTGGAAACTAGCAGAATGCTGGGGGACTTCGAGTCTTCTTCTTGGGAGGGGAGGAAAGAAACTCTCATGGAAACAAAAACCTCTCCACACAGCAGGCCACTTCTCCAGTGGGCATGGACCTCTGGCCAGGGGCCTGGGTGAATGTAGGGTTTGCCTACAGAGAGGGAGTTTGAGTTAGAGAGGACCACCCCTCTGCCTTCTGCTGGCCCAGGGTGGACAGTATAGGCTCAGCCAGGGCCAGGCAGAGAGCTGGGCCCCTAGAGAGCTGTAGCTGAAAGTCAGACATGACACTGGACCACCAGGTGTTTGCTCTAGGCACTGGGCACTGAGTGGGACATGACTGCGATGAACAAAAAGGCATCGCTGCCCAGAGTTGGCATAGGAGGGAGTCCACCGCTGATTGGAATCAGCATTGTCAGCACAGCACAGGAGGGTATGAGCACAGCCACCAAATGCCATCTCTGAATGCGCGGCTGGCACTTTCACTTCAAAAGCGCTGAGGCTCTGAAGTTGGCAAGGAGGATAACCCGGAGAAGGGAGGACTGAGAGAATTCCACTTGATGACCCTTGCCTGTTTGACTCTGGGATGAGCCGCGGGGAGCGCACCCTTATCCGAGCAGTGTGCTGTGCCTTTAAGGTCCGCTGGGGGCGTGATGTCAGCCGCCCTCCGGCACTTGGAGAGGTGAGCGCGGCAGCCCGCTCAGCCGGTGTCTCAGGGACTGGGATTGGAGTAGGACCTGCGGTGTGCTCCGAGACTCCCCGACTTTCGTCTTGAGGCGCGCTCGCGCCCACGGGCCATGCCTCACTGACCCTAAGTGGGCACTGCCCCGGCTCCGGGAGAGCGAGACGTCGCGCGCCACCGGCCATGGGCAGCTTCCAGCTGGAAGACTTTGTAGCGGGCTGGATCGGTGGTGAGTGTGCTTACCGGGGACCCCCGGACAGAGAGAGAGCCTGAAGGAGTTCGCCTCCGTGCTCTGAGGAAACTTTGTGCCTCTGTGCGCTCGCATCCCGCTTCCCGGTGCGCGCGCAGCCTGCTTCGGGGCGATCTCCCGGATGGTCATTGTCAGAGCTAAACTCTGAGCGCCTCACAGCGATTCAGGCTCAGCTTCTGATTTGCTCATTAAGTTAGAATCCGTGGGACCTGATGCGGTAATGATTAAACAGCCAGTCAAAGCCGACAGCCAATGGAGGCTCCTAGCGGCGCACACACCCTTCAGTGACCCGGTGCACACCTGAATTGCGGACGTGGCTGGCGGGAACTTATGTATGAAGGTGGCGCGTGGCTGCTGACCCCGGGGCCAAGGGTGGTGGGGAGCCGGGCTTCGAGCTCCGGCCGGCCCTAGGGGGCGCTCGGACTGGAGGGAGCAGAGCGCTCACCGCAGGTGCCTGTTGCCAGGCTGCGAAACACTTACTGCCTTCAGCCGCCGCCAGCCGTCAGCCATCGCCTACCTCCAAGGCCCCTCCTCTGGCCGCGGTTGGGTCTGCTGGTCCCTTCACCACAGCTCCCGGAGCCACTTTTTTACTGGGCCTGGGATGGGTTGCCTGGGCGAGAGTTGCATTCATTTCCTTACTTCTCCATTTTTCTTTCCAATAGGTCTATCCCTCTTTGATCAGCTACTGGGGAAGGGGGAAGTTTGAGGGACTTTGCTAATTGTAAAATATATACGTGTGTGTGTGCCGCACCCATCTAAGAGGATTATCCCAAAAGGGATGTTGGCAAATGCAGCTCCTCACCAAAAGAAAAAAAAAAAAAACATGAAAAGAGCAACAAACCTGATTGGATCCCAGCGTCTCCCCTCCAACCTAGCTGGAAGCCACTTCTCTCCCTCGCAGGTGGCTGCAGGGCACCTGCTTCACACCTTCCTGAGCAGAGATGCCTCCTTTCACCTTGAGTAAGTCTGTTGGCACAGATGCCCTTGGGTGGGGCTGAGGCTCGTCTCTCCCAGCTTTCCCAGTCAGGGGGTTCTCGCCTGAGGCCCACTGGGCATATCCAGGCCCTTTTTGACTGGACAATTATTCCACCATTCAGAGGGGCAGGCAGAGACAGGAGACACTTCTGTGGGCTGCCCCTTAAATAACCAGACCACCTTCAGGAGGAATGCAAGTGGCTTGGTTTGAGAAGTGCCCTGGAAAGTAGGGCTGAGTCAGAGTAGTTCCAAGACTCTGATACCCCTCCCCACCCCCAAACGTGACAAAACATGAACCCTCCCCAGCTCACAGCAAGTAGGAGATTTTTGTGCTTTGTTCTGCGATTGTCTTTACTTTGGCGATGCTATTGGAAGTAATGGCAAAAAACCGCAATTACTTTTGCACCAACCTAATAATATTAAATGATGATAAGTGTTTACTACACTTTAATACTTACTAGGTGCCAGGTATTGTTTAAGTGCTATATGTGTTCTTTTAAAACAATTTTATTGAGGTTTATTTTACATATTATAAAATTCACCCATTTCAACAATTCAATGTCTTTTAGTAATTTTACAGAGTGGTACAACCATCCCCATGAATTTGTTTTAGAACATTTTCATGCCCCAGTGAGATTCCTCATTTGAAGCTGAAATGCTGTTTCCTCTCCTTA
Source organism: Plecturocebus donacophilus (assembly GCA_004027715.1). NCBI lineage: Eukaryota > Metazoa > Chordata > Mammalia > Primates > Pitheciidae > Plecturocebus > Plecturocebus donacophilus. The sequence continues at coordinate 85,623 of PVKP010002931.1, read as the reverse complement.
ATCTACTTCCTGTAAATCTGCCTTTCCTGAATATGTCATGCCAGTTGAATCTTGCAACATGTGGTATCTTGTGTCAGTTTATGTGTATTTCTGTAATTATTATAACAGCCCCAATGAGGTAGGTTCCACTGCATCCTTATTTTACAAATGAGGAAATTGAGATACAGAGAAATTCACTGACTTGCCTTCGACCATGCATCTAGCATTGGCACTGGAATTCCAACCCAGGCCGTCTGGCACCAGAATCTGCCATCTTAATTTTATCTTAACTCTCCAAACAACCTTACATGACAAAATTTTGCCCCTTTTTTATACTCCCCCCCATCCCCACCATACACACACCAATCTTTGTTTGAGATTTTACTGGTTTGTGAAGTGCCAAGATCTGGAAACCACTGACCTGAGAATCCCATTTTAAAAATCTCAAATCCCCTGCTTTCAGATGGGTGGGCTAATAAGTGGCAGGGAGTTGTTGGCCCAAGGCTGGATCTAAGACTGCCCTGAGCTGAGGGATGTGTGAACTCACTATGGGGAAGCCCTGGAGCCTGAGAACCAGCACTCCCCCTTCCACTACTCTACTGGGAAGGGTTAGTTACTGCCATCACCTCTCTGCCCCTGCCCATTTTAGTAGGTATGAGGGGATGAGAGGGGAAAGGTGAATCATTGTTCTGGGATTAGCTGGTTTCTTTGTCCCTATAAATATCTAATATTTCAGGAGCCCTTAGCTACCTTACCTGGTTAAATCACCTCTACCAACAGAGCTATTTCCTTCTTTATCAGTGTGCTGGGGAATTTGTCTTTGAAGAACAGTTTCTGTTTCAATTTCAGTCACCAACTGCTATAAGGGTAATATGGTTTGGCTGTTTCCCCACCCAAATTCCATCTTGAGTTGTAGCTCCCATAATTCCCATGTGACATGGGAGGGACCCCTCATAGGAGGTAATTAAATCATAGGGGCAGGCTTTCCCAGGCTGTTCTTCCGGTAATGAATATGTCTCATGAGATCTGATGACTTTATAAAGAAAAGTTCCCTACACAAGCTCTCTTTTTGCTTGCCACCAGGTAAGATGTGACTTTGCTCCTCTTTTGCCTTCTACCATTATTGTGTGGCCTCCCCAGACATGTAGAACTGTGAGTCTATTAAATCTCTTTCCTTTATAAATTACCCAGTCTCAATAATGTCTTTATTAGCAGCATGAGAATGGACTAATACAGTCAATTGGTACCAGTAGAGTGGGGTGTTGCTGTAAAGATACCTGAAAATGTGGAAGCAACTTTGGAACTGGGTAACAGACAGAGGTTAGAACATTTTGGAGGGCTCAGAAGAAGACAGAAAAATGTGGGAAAGTTTGGAACTTTCTAAAGACTTGTGGAATGGTTTTGACCAAAATGCTGATATGGACAATGAAGTCCCGGTTGAGGTGGTCTCAGATGGAGATGAGGAACTTGTTGGGAACTGGAATAAAAGTGAGTCTTGCTCTGTTTTAGCAAAGAGACTGGTGGCATTTTGCTCCTGTCCTAAAGATCTGTGGAACTTTGAACTTGGGAAAGATGATTTAGGGTATTGGGCTGAAGAAATTACTAAGAAGCAAAGCCTTCAAGAGGTGATTTGGGTGCTGTTAAAAGCATTCCGTTTTATGTATTCACAAAGATATGATTTGGAATTGGAACTTATGTTTAAAATGGAAGCAGGGCATAAAAGTTTGGAAAACTTGCAGCCTAGAGGTGCAATAGAAAAGAAAAACCCATTTTCTGGGAAGAAATTCAAGCCTGTTGCAGAAATTTGCATAAGTAATAAGGAGCCAAATGTTAATCACCAAGACAGTGGGGAAATATCTCTAGGACATGTCAGAGACCTTGGTGACAGCCTGTCCCATCACAGACTCAGAGGCCTAGGAGGAAAAAAATGGTTTCCAGGGCTGGGTCCAGGGCCCCCTTGCTCTGTACAGCCTAGGGACTTGGTGCTCTGTGTCCTAGACACTCCAACCATGGCTAAAGGGATCAAGGTACAGCTCATGCTGTGGCTTCAGAGGGTGCAAGCCCCAAGCTTTGCTTTCACGTGGCGTTGAGCCTGTCTATACACAGAAGTCAAGAATTGAGGTTTGGGAACCTTAATCTAGATTTTAGAGAACGTATGAAAATGCCTGGATGTCCAAGCAGAAGTTTGCTGCAGGGGTGGGGCAATTATGGAGAATCTCTGCTAGGGCAGTGTAGAAAGGAAATGTGGGGTGGGAGCCCTACACAGAGTCCCCACTGGGACAATGCCTAGTAGAGCTGTGAGAAGAGAGCCACCATCCTCCAGTCCTCAAAATGGTAGCTCCACTAACACTTGCACCATGCACCTGGAAAAGTCACAGACACTCATTGCAAGCCTCATGGGAGTTATAATTTTTTATTAAAAAACAAAAAACCCAATTTCCTTTCTCCCTCAGTTCCTTCCCCGATGGTGATCTGTCAGAGCACTTTCCTCTGCAATGGGTCATGCAGATGGGCTATGCTGATAGCATTTGCTAACTCATGGGAGACACTCATGCCAGGAGCTAGTAGGAAGGTTGTACCCTGCAAAGCCACAGGGATGGAGCTGCCCAAGACCATGGGAATCCACCTCTTGCATTAGTGTGCCCTGGATGTGAAACATGGAGTCAGGGAGGTTGTTTCAGAGCTTTAAAATTTGATTGCCCTGCTGGATTTTGGACTTGCATGGAGGCTGTAGCCCCTCTGTTTTGGCCATTTTTTCCCATTTGGAACAGGTGTATTTACCCAATGTCTATACCCTCATTGTTTCTAGGAAGTAACTAACTAGTACTAACTAGTTACTAGTAAGTAACTAGCAAGTAAACAACTTGCTTTTGATTTCACAGGCTTATAAGTGGAAGAGACTTGCCTTGTCTCAGATGAGACTTTGGACTGTGGACTTTAGAGTTCATGCTGAAATGAGTTAAGACTTTGCGGGGGGGGGCCATTGGAAGGGCACAATTGGTTTTGAAATGTGAGGACATGATATTTGTGAGGGGCCAGGAGTGGAATGATGTAATTTGGCTGTGTCCTCACCCAAATCTCATCTGAAAATTGTAGATCCCATAATTTCCATGTGTCATGGGAGAGACCCAGTGGAGGGTAACTGAATCATGGGGACAGGTTGTCCTATCTGTTCTTGTGGTAGTGAATGAGTCTCATGAGACCTGATGACTTCATAAAGGGGTGTTCCCCAAGCTCTCTTTTTGCCTGCTGCCATGTAAGATATGATTTGCTCCTCCATCACCTTCCGTGATTATATGGCCTTCCCAGCCATGTGGAACTGTGAGTCGATTAAACCTCTTTCCTTTATAAGTTACCCAGTCTCAGGTATGTCTTTGGTAGCAGTGTGAGAACAAACTAATACAAAGGGCTTCTTGATCTAAGTGGCCTTGGGGCAGCCGTGGTTCTCTTCAAATTGTATAGGTCTTGTGAGTGTGCATGTGTGTGTGTGTGTGTGTGTGTGTGTGTGTAAGTATTTTTTCTGTGAAAAGATACAGTGTATTCATCACTTTTCCAAAGGGATCTTCTTTAAAAAAAATTCTATGGTGACATCACTCATATTTCAGCATCCTATAGGTGTCAGGCTCTCTGCTAGGTACTTTTTATGCGTCACTGCATTTCATTCTTACAATGGAAGCAGGAAGTAGGTGCTGTTATTATTCCCACTCCACGCATGCTAAAAGTGAGACATAGAGAAGTTAAGTAGCCTACAGGTAACTGAAAATTTTCAGGTTTTTTCTTTACCCACACCCTACCCCCTTTTTTGAGCTGAAATTCACATAATAAAAAATTAACCATTTGAAAGTGTATAGTTCAGTGGCATTTAGTACATTCACAACACTGTGCAACCATCACTTCTATCTAGTTCAGAAACATTTTTCTCATGACCAAAGAAGATGCTGTACCCATTAAAGAGCCACTCCCATTTCCACCTCCTCCCAGTCCTGGTAAATATTAATTTACTTTCTTTCTTTATGGATTTACCTATTCTGGATAATTCATATAAGTAGAGTCATACAATACCTTGCCTTTTACATCTGGCCTTTCTAATTTAGCATAATGTTTTGGAGGTGCATCCATACTGTAGCATGGATCAATAGTTTGTTTCTTTTTATTGCCAAACAGTATTCCTCTGTATAAATATCCTGCATTTTGTTTATCTATACATCAATTGATGGGCATTTGGATTATTTCCCCCTTTTGGCTATTGTGAACCATGTTGCCATGATGTGTGTGTAATGTACTTGTTTGAGTATCTGTTTTCTATTCTTGGGTATATATGTAGGAATGGAATTGTTAACTCTATGTTTAACTTTTTTGAAGAATTGCCAAACTGTTTCCACCATGGCTGTGGCATTTTACATTTCTGCCAGCAATGTACAGGAGTTCCAATTTCTCTGCATCTTTGCCAACAGTTCTTTTCCTTTTTTTTTTTTTTCAATTATAGCTATCCTAGTGCGTGTGAAGAGGATTCTCATTGTGGTTTTAATTTGCATTTCCCAAATGACTGCAGATGTTAAGCATCTATTCATGTATCTGTTGATCATCTGTATATCATCATTGGAGAAATGTGTGTGCAAGTCCTTTGCCAATTAAAATTCTTTTATTCAGTTGTAAGAGTTCTTTATATATGTGGATACTAAATCCTTATCAAATATATGATTTCCACATATTTTCTCCCATTCTGTAGCATGTCTTTACTTTTGCACACAAAATTTTTCAATTTTTATGAAGTTCAATGTTATTCTTGCATTGTATAGGGGAGTTAGAGATAACTTCCAACCCCCTATTTAACTCTTACTAGGCTCTTCGGCTGAATATATAAACCAAATTGACACCAGGCTGATTAACAAGAGAAAAAGAATACAGATTTTATTAGTTTTTCATGACATAGTGATCTTCACAAGAGAGTGAAGTTGGGAGAAGTGTCCAAAGCAAGATCTTTTCATACTTTTTAGACAAAGAATAATCAATTTAAGAAGAAATGACAGGACAAAGAAAATCTGGCTAGGGTGGTAGACTTTTGCTAGAGGAGTCACTAAGAGATATATGGGGGCGGGCTATAAAACAGGTAGAGGATAAGGATTACTTCATTATGTATAAATTCAGGGCCACTGCAGCCTTCAATTCCAAATCCTTGGTCAGAAAGGCTGTTTTGCTACCCTGGTATGGAGAGAGTACTCCTCCCCGAGGAATCTTAATTGCAGGAAGAGACAGGTCAGCTCAGTCTTTCAGAAATTATGATTTCTCAGTGTTTTCAACTTGAAATCATCAGTGTACCCATCTGCCATATTTTGGTATGCCATGTACTTCCCTCTATCGGTTGGTTGTACTCTTGCTATTATATCTAAGAGTCCATTGCAAATCACAGGTCAGGTTGTTTTCTTTGTTTTAGTCTAAGAGTTTTATAGTTTTGCTCTCCCATTTAGGTCTTTGATCTATTTTGAGTTAATTTTGTATATGGTGTGGGGGGAGGGTCTGTCTCCACTCTTCCACTCTTTCGCCTCTGAATATCCAGTTGTCTTGGTGCTTTCCATCAGCTCCAAAGTGAACTTTACTTGCAGGCTGACCTAGACTTTAAGACTCAGGAGTGAGGGAGGCAAGCAAGGAGACAGATATTTTTAGGATAGTGATAGACACCTTTTTGTGGAGTGATTGCTTGTTTTACTCTATCTTCTCTGCCTTCCTTCCTACATGGTCCAGTGCCTAGCACATTGGAGGCCCCCCACCCCGCCCCCTGCAACTCCAGCAACTGGCCATTGACTAAATAAGTGCCTGTTTTGTCCCAAGAGCTGGCTGGTGCAAGCTGGAAGTTCAAGGGCTGAGTTATCAGGCGTTCTTTTGTAATCCACAGGTGCAGCCAGTGTCATCGTCGGCCACCCTCTGGACACAGTCAAGGTACAGTAGCCATGTTTCCCATTACCTCTTAAAAAGAGGCATGGAGCTGATCTGCCTCTGGGACTATGCCTGCTGTTTCTGATCTCCCATAGAGTCTTGTGCCCAGGGCAGGTTCTCTGTTGCCAGCCCATGGGGCTGGAGTGCCAGGAGGCCTAGGTTGGACTCAGAATACTCAGAGGTCCAGGTGGGACTTTAAACTAGATTGGAGATGGGAACCCATCATTATGTGATGAAACACATGGGTGTGAGGACTGTGGAGCTGGTGGGGCCTTCCTGGCATTGGGATTATCCAACACCCTTGTTCTGGGATGTTCCCTAGAAGGGGAAGGGGAAGGGGCTGGTCTCAGATCAAAAAACAAGTTAAAAACTGAGGTGTGAGATGCTGCAAAGGAACAATCTTTCACCCCATCCCCACTCCTGCACCCATTCCCTGTAGTGAGCAGGAGTTAGAGCTATGCTCTGGGAACAGAGCCATAAATTGTGTCTCCTCACTGTTGACTGGCTTCCAGATCTTTTCTAAAGCTCTGCCTGGATTGTGCACAGACAGGAGCCTCACAGGCCCTTTCAAATGGCTGCTGCAATGTCTGTTCTCCCCATCTTGCTCCCTGTATGAAAATGGACCCTCTCCTAGGTCAGGGCTCATGCTCACTCTCTTCTTGATGGGAAGATCAGTCTACCTATTTTAAATATTTGAAGAAACCCTTTAAGTAGTAAAGGGGGGTGTTTAGGGTCCCCAAGGGACGTCCCAACACAGGGGGATGGCAGGCAGGACCCAGTGCTGGGAGATGGGCACACAAAGTAGAGAGTGAAGCAGGCTTAGTCTACCCTCCTGGAATGGTATAATCTTCCCATTTCATACAGGAGAGAGTAAGGTGCAGAGTTCAGAAACCTGCCCCAGACCTTAGAGCTGGGCATTGTGGTGCTATGTTCAAAGCTCCAAAGTGAACTTTACTTGTAGGCTTACCTAGGCTTTGAGGACTCAGAAGTGAGGGAGGCAGGCAAGCAGACAGATATTTTTAGGGCCAGTGATAGACAATAATTAGGGAATACAACAGATACACAAAGCATTTATGGACAGTGGTGGGTGCCAGGGGGACAATAGCATAAGAAGATGGCAGAGAGAGTGATGAGGGGCTTCTCTATTTTGAAGAGTCACAGATGGCCTCTCTGCCAGGGAGGCAGGTAAGTTGAGACTCAAATGACACAAACAGCCAGACACGCAGAACTGGGGTCAGAGTGCTGCTTGCAGAGGAATGAGCTAGTGCAAGCACCCAGGGAACAGGCTGCAATATACATTCTCCAGGAAAACAAAGGCCAGTGTGTGTGTGGTGCACATAGTGAGCTGAGCAAGCGGGGTGGTGCAGGTTCTGGGAGAAGCCCTGGGGAATGGGATTTCAGAGTGGGCTGGGGGCCTTGCTGCCTGCCTCCTGCCAGCCCTGCATACCCACACCCTGGGTCTTAGAGCCCACCAAGGAGGGCTGTGCAGCAAGTTCATGTCAGAAGTGGACTTACCAATATCTCAAGGCTGAGCCATTGCTGCTCAGAGGTAGGGCCCAGGTCTAGCACTCCCCAGGGCTATCCAGAGCCAAGCCCGGTCCTCAGAAACTTTCCCACCCCTGTGGTAGCTGCCCACTCAGCCCTCTTTACCCTCCATGAGAGCTGGCTGGTTACCTTGCACAGGCCTGGCTTCCCTAGCCTGTGGCCTCTGACTCTCTCCTGTTCAGAGTGCAGCTCAGTACAGAGCTGGGCACAGCCCCCCTGGGTGAACATCTGCTGAATGAATTGCCATCCCAGACCTCAGCCAAGTTCAAGGTGCCTGCTGCATACCTCTTGAAGACTGGGCCTTGGGGAGACTTGGAAGACTCAGATGTGCTCCCTAATGTCTCCACGAGAGTGCTGATTGTTTCTGGCATTTCTCACCTCCCAAACTCACCTGTCATTCCCAGACTGTCTTCCCCAGGGCTCATTCAACAAACCAATCCACAACAGTGGATCAGTGGGGAGGCAGCGTGGCCGAGCCGGAAAGCATGAGCTTTGGAACCACGCAGGCTCTGGGTGTGAATCCTGTTTTTGCCATTTCCTGCTTGCATAGCCTTCTATTAAACAAGATATGAATCCTTGCCTTACAGGGTCAGTATAAGATTATAAGCATTATTTTTGGTACCCAGTTGGCATTCAAAATTGGTAGCTGCTATTTTTTTTTTTTTTTTGAGGCAGAGTCTCGCACTGTCCCCCAGGCTGTAGTACAGTGGCATGATCTCAGCTCACTGTAATCTCCACCTCCCGGGTTCAAGCAATTCTCCTGCCTCAGCCTCCCTAGTAGCTGGGGCTACAGGTGTGCAACACCATGCCCAGCTAATTTTTTTTTGTATTTTTAATAGAGACGGGGTTTCACCATGTTGACCAGGATGGTCTCGATCTCCTCATGATCTGTCCACCTTGGCCTCCCAAAGTGCTGGGATTATAGGCATGAGCCACCATGCCCAGCCAGTGGCCGCTATTTTAATCAACATCATTCTACGTATATTAAGTTTTGCTCAGTTACCACATCATGAGACAATGTCTAGCAAGATTTTAACCAAAATTGGAGAATAAGTTTCCAATTCTCTGATTTAAATGATATATATATATACATTTCTCTTTGGGGGGTCCATGGGATACCTCAGAGATGGGCAAGTGTTCTCCGAGTGGCGTGCTCAGTCACTGATCTTGGAACTGTCGCCACAGGCCTAGCATCTTGGCAAGGAAAAGGCCTGCTGTTTCTCTAAAACCCAGGCTGACTTCATATAAATGAGTTGGTAACAAATCACTGTGGGGAGTGAGAGATTTAACAGTAAAAATTTGAGAGTATGGATGAGTTTCCTTGGGCTGCTTTAACAAATATCCACAAACTGGGTGGCTGAAAACAATAGAAATTTATTTCCTCACAGGTCAGGGAGCAGGAAGTCCAAAACCGAGGTGCGGTGCCTTCTGGAGGCTCTGAGGGAGGATCTGCCACATGGTCCCGTGCCAGCCTCCAGTGCCTGCTGCAGTGCCTGGCATTCCTTGGACGGTGGCTCCTTAACTCCAGGCCCTGCCTATCTTCACAAGGCCTCCCCTCTGAGTCTCTGTGTGTTAAATCTCCCCGTCCTTCCTAAGGACACTAGTCATTGGGTTTAGGGCAGTTTATGGGAGTGGAGCTCCCTGGCCACAGTCACCTGAAAAGGCTGGGCTCTCTCCCTTCTCTGCACTCTGCCCTGAAGCTCGGGAGGGAAGCCCTCCTGAGACATGGATTCCAGTCTTTGTTTGGCCTGAGTGCCCCTGTTGCACTCCAGAACACCCTCTTCCTTCTGGCTGTTTTCTCTATAGACCCTGTCCACCAAGAAAGGGCCAGGCAAGTCCGAATAACTGGAAATCCAGTCCTGGCCTTATCACCTACTCTCCTGTGACTGGGGCAGAGCACTTAACTTTCCTGAGCCTTGGTTTCCTTGTCCGTAAAGTGGGCAAGTAGCACCTCCCTGGTGGGGCTGCCATGAAGATCGTTCACAGAGGCATTGCATTGAGGATATAGCAATGAGCGAGATGCTGTTGCTACCACGAATAGACAAGCTGGGCTGTGGGGAGCAGACAGTGACTTGCCTGGAGTCCCAGGACTCACCTGTGGAAGAACCCGGCTACAAGGCCCTGTGCTGTGACTCAGGTGAAAGGCTTCTCCTGTGCCCTTGGCTGCCTGGTCTTAGGTCGAGGAGGCAGGGTGCTGCATATGTCTGATCTTTCCTAGTCAGGGCTTGGCTGCCTGTAAACCAGGGGTCCCCAACCCCCATACCATGGACCAGTACCAGTCTGTGGCCTGTTAGGAACTGGGCCATGTAGCAGGAGGTAAGTGGTGAGCAAGCAAGCATTCCTGCCTGAGCTCTGCCTCCTGTCAGATCAGTCGCAGCATTAGATTCTCACAGGAGCACAAACCCTATTATGAACTGTGCATGCGAGGGATCTGGGTTGCCTGCTCTTTATGAGAATCTAATGCCTGATGATCTGAGGTGGAACAGTTTCATCTTGAAACCATCACCCCACCCTGGACCATGGCAAAATTGTCTTCCACAAAACTGGTGCCTGGTACCAAAAAGGTTGGGGACTACTCTTGTAGACCATGGAGTCTGGACTGCAATGGACAGGCTTTGTGTGTGTGTTGGGGGGATGTCTGCCTCCTTCTCATGAACATCCCATTGAGGCTTCTTATATTGCTCCATCATGCTCCCCACCACTCCAGGCTGCCCCCTCACTACCCACTCCAGTCTGGGGCATGCATGTTGGCCCAGGACAGCTAGGGCACGGCTTGCTCTGCCAGGTCAGGACTGGCCAGGCAGTAGCTCAGCTCCAAGCACTGAGGCTCCAGCTACCTCACTTCTTGGCACTGAACACTCTTCCTCTTCTCCTTGGGTTTTCACCTCCAGGGTCCTGAGAGCTTCCAATGGGAGGGAAACCATGAACTGGAGGAGTGTGATCTCATAGCACCCCTGACATGGAGCTCATAGTTTTGGGCTAAATATTGCCTGCAGTGCCATGATCTTCAAGATGTATCCACTTCATGCACAGAATCCAGGGCTCCTGTTCTCTATAAGGATCAAAAAAAAGCGTCAGAGAACTGAGAAAATACTATGTAAGAAGAAAAGTATAGAATCAAAATTAATGCTGCACTAAATGTTTACAAAATATAACCGCATGTTAAATAGTCAAATGGAACTCAACTTTCATGGAGGTCTATGTGGATGATATTAATATGGGATGTACATCAAATATGTACAATTATACTAATTTTATCTTGCTTGATATGATATGAGCAGGTTTACAAAAGTGAAAAAGTCCAATATCTAAGAAAGTTTTAAAATGGCCTTGATTCTATATAACCAGGAGAGGCAAGAAAGATAATGGCAAATCCATCAATTTTCTAGGCCCAAAATGAGGGCTCTGGGCACCTCAAATATGGAGATATTTTCCCTAGTAACTAAAAACACTGAAGCTGGGCTAGGGAACTAAGCTCTCTTCTCTCTTGCCTTTCATAGGTGTTCATTGAGCACCTATTATATACCTAACCCTATGTGTAGCTCAGAGAACCCAACCTTCATGGCAGTCACACCTAGTCAAGAACTTGGGCTGGACTACTTTTGGTCTCAGTAGGCTAGAAGTTGGTGGGAATAGCAGCCTCTGGGGTCCTGTAAAGTGAAAGGCCTGGGGATGAGCTGAAGGAGGGAGCCAGTTTCCTGGGGAAACTGTGTGAGGCAGTGTGGTTGACTGAATAATGGTCTCCAGATGTGCCCATGTCCTCATCTCTGGGATCCGTGAATGTCATTTCATATGGCAGAAGAAAACTTTACAGGTATGATTAAGTTAAGGATCTCGAGATGGGAGGATGATCCTGGATTATCAGGGAGGTTCTTAAATGTAATTACAAGTGTCCTTATAACAGGGAGGTGGAGGGAGACTTAAATTTCTTCCTATAGACGAGGAAGCAAACAATGTGATGATAACAGAAGCAGGGGGCAAGAGGAGCTGTGATGCTGGGATGTGGCTCCAGGAAAGAGGGTGAACTCCAAAAGCTGGGGGAGACAAGGAAGCAGATTTTCCCTGAGAGCCTCCCGAGAGAGTGCTGGCCTGCCAGCACCCTGGTCTTAGCCCACTGAGACCATTTCAGATTTCTGGTCTTAGAACTGTGAGAAAATGCACTCATGCTGTTTTAAACCATGGATTTGTGGTAATTTGTTACAGTAGGAACAGGAAACTAACACAAGGAGTCAGCTGTGTTCATTTGTAAGATGGGACCAGTACTTGCGCCTTAGAGCACCTGTGTGAGTTAGTGGGATCAGTTTTATATGATGGCCAGTGTGCAGTTGGTGCACACTAAACGTCATCTCCTGCTGTCACTGGGGGCCCTAGAGACTTGGACTTTGCTGCTGGCCTCAGTGCCAGCCTCCGCGAGTGCTCAGCATGCCTGACAGACCTTTGGCTCCACGGCTTTGAAATTATTCTGTGATCCAGGTTTGGCTCTCGTGTTGAGTTCCTTCACGTATTATTGGCTTGAGTGACTCAACCACTCAATTTTCTTAGCGGGAACTTGATTACTTGTAGTGGGTGAGGTGGCAGTCAACCATTCTGTGGATTCACTTTCCAGGGAGAGCCCTGGGAGAGTGTTGGACCTCATGCCAGCCTTACATGGGGCACAGAGAGAGACCTGCACCCCTCCACCACCTCCTAAGTTACCACCTGGCCCAAGTCATTGTCCTAGTTGTGGACATCCCACTCCAAGGTAGGCCTCTGTGGTTCTGCTTAACAAGAAGACCTTGAAGGCCAGGTTCTCATCTCACTGCCTCTTCCAGGGAGTCTCCACCACTCAATTTAAAACTACCTTTTCCTTCTCATCACCCAGCTCTTCTTATCCTTGATTTTCTTCCATAGCACCTGTCTTCATCTAAAATACGTATTTACTTGGGAATTATTTTTTATTGACCATCTTTTTGACTCCACCAGGTTATAAGTTCCATGAGGGCAGAGACTCTGGTTTCTTTATTGCCGAATTCCCTGAGATTAGAATTGTGCCTCCAATAAAATAGGCCCCGAACAAATACTGGTTGAGTGAGTCGATAAACACACTTATCTGGTTTTGAAAGTAATACTTATGAGCAGGGTGATAATATTTCCTATATTTTTCCTTTGGCTACATATGTTTATAAAACTATTTAAATAGGTGCTTCTCAAACTCTTGGCCATGCTATTAGCCATGATCATGAACTCAGGGGAGGAGCAGGGTGAGAGTGAAGGTAGGTCCAATGAGGCTTTAGCGTTACGTGTGATGCTAATTTTGTTGTCGTTGAGAGAATGTATTTCCGTATGAGTTGTGGACTTTACATTAGTTTTAAACTATGTAAGCTAAAAATAATGAAAGTAACATCTGCTATTGCAGGAAAGTTGGAAAGTGCAGAAAAGCTCCACATCACCTGTGGTGTTCACCTCTGAGATCACCATTTTAATTCTATGTACTCTTCCCGGGCTCCTCCACTTGTCTCCAGAGCTGAGCTCAGGCGGTTTGTGTGAGGAGCTAGCCTGAATGTCTGGGTCTCAGCCCCTCACTGCATACTGGATTCTGTGGGGACGGGCCAGTATCTCCTCCTTGGTCAACTCACAGCTCCGTCATGCACAGGCATGGCATGCTGTGCGTGCTGACAAAGTGTTTTGATGGAGAATTATAGGCTGTGCATCTTAAAAGAAGTGGAATCCTCTGAGGCCAAGGCAGGGGTACTCTAGACACTTAGGTGGGCTTACTCAGACCCTCCGTGCCTGTCAGCTGCTGCCCCTGGTCACCAAAGCCAGCCTCCATCAGAGGCCACCACACCTTAGCCATGCAGTCCTTATTCAGTCAGTGGAAAGGGGCCACTGTGCTGGGGCTGTGTCCCACCCTGGAGATGAGAGGAAAGTAAGACAGGTGTTCCTACCCTAGTTGGGTGATCCAACATAAACCCTACATAATCAAACACATAGACCATGGCGACATATCCGCTCAGTCCTAAAAGATGAGCAGGAGCTGGAGGAAGAGCCTTCCAGAAGTTGGGAACAGAAGTGGCAGTGGGCTGGAGGCAGGAAAGAATTGCTGCTCTGGGGTCCGGGGACATGCAGCTTATGCAGGGTCTGGGGGAGGAGATGGCATGTGGGGTGAGAGGCAGGTGCCTCCCAGGCTCAGGGAGAGTGGGGAATGTCTCCTACATTTGATGGGAGGCCACTGGAGACTTCACTGATCTTTGAAAAAGATCAGTCTGCCTGTTGTACAGAGATAAATGGAGGAAGTGACAGAGAAGCAGGAGGCTAGGGAGGGCTTCAGGCCATGGCGTGGCATTTCTAGGGGCAAGAAGAGCAGGTCTCCCCCAAAGCCATTTTGCAGGGTGGAGTGACAGACAGCAGATAGAGTTCCAGTTTAGCTTCATGTACTCAAGAGGTGGGGATCATACAATGATTCGGCACAACTAGCTGGCCTTTGCCTTTCTCTCAGCAAAGCGGGCTTCTCTGCATTGAGTGAGTCTGAAAGGGACATTAGAGGGAGGCAGTGCAAGCCGGGGATGGAGCACCAGCCTGGTGAGAACTGAAACCCAGACCCTTTGCTGGCAGGCTTCACTATGAGCAGGGCCTTTCCTTCTGGGCATCTTTGGAGCAGTGGGGCTGTGAATGATCTCCGAGCTGACACATGCCCTTTCCTCTCTCCACAGACTCGCCTGCAGGCTGGCGTCGGCTACAGGAATACCCTCAGCTGCATCCGCACAGTGTACAGGAGGGAGAGCGTAAGTGCCCCTCGAGAGGGTAGAGTGATGCCTGTCTGGGTACCCACGGGCTGGGACTGGGGCCACAGCCCCACACCAGCATGCGGGTGGGGACCTCCCATTCTGATCACACTCGGCTTGATTTTGCCTACTTCATCTCACATCGCACCTCAAATATTACATGTTACTTAAACTCACCCCTGCCACCTACCGCAGCATAACTGAGGAAAAACTCCGGTGTTGTGTAACCTCTATGGAGAAATCCTGAAGAATTTGGAGGCCTAGTGTGGAAAATTCCAGCAAAAATAAGGTGATCGCTCAGTTTTTCACAAAGGAACGACTGACTGGTAAACTGTGTGCTGACAGACCTCCCTTTATTGGGCCTGGTGGGAGCCAGGCGTGTCTGAGCCCAGACACCAGAGTTTACATGCCCCCAGTCACTTGAGACCATGTGACCCAAGATGTTCCTTTTCCAAAGGGAAAACTGAAGGATACTTTATAGAAAATGCATCAGGTTCCCTTCTTGAGAATCAGTATGTGCTTCAGGAAGACTTTCTGAGGCCCCTCTTAGTGAAATTCAGAATAAATTTTTGAATTTTGAATGGAATGACCTGATTTAAAGAAACTGTCAGGTGGAACCCTGTCACAGCCCTCTGACTTTTCCCTGAGTCCCTGGAAATGTGGCCCCACTGTAGCCATTGTCTCCACCGGGCTCCATTCTAACAAGTGCCCTGGGGCTTGGAAGCCTCTTGCAGGTACCTAGAGTTTTCCCACCGGTGAAGGGTGTCTTGTGTCAGGGTGTTGCTGTAACTCTCTTGATCGGCTGCTTTAAAATTGGGGCGAGCACTGCAAGCCTGGCACTTGGTGTTCCTGGGTAATGCTGTGGGATTCCACAGTCCCCTGAAAGCGGCTGTTGACTCTCTTTTTGGCACATGTTCCCAGCAGTGTCTGCCAGCTTGCGTCCCAGCTCCAGGGTTTTGGTGGGGACTGCGGTGGTTTCTCTGAGACATAGCGGCTCATGGCTAAGCCACATCCCAAGTTATCTGAAGGGTCTTGTGATGGAAGAAGAGCACAAAGCAGGATGTGTTCATACATGTGTGTGCATACATGTGTGTTATATGCACATGTGTGTGCATGTGCAGGTGTGTGTGAGGCATCCTGCCTCTGGCAGTGTGTTCAATGAGGACTAGCATGTTTGTGCGCAGCCTGGAGTCTGCACAATGGCTTCCCAGTACTTTCTCACGTTTGGCACACGTGTACTGCCCTGACTCCTCCAGGGGCCCATGGAATTTTCCTGTTTTCCTCGGCACATCTGTGGTGTTCATCAAGAGTGCCATGTGGAAGGGAAGGGCCACGAGCCTGCAGCACCCTCTCCTCAACCTCCTGCAGACTGTGTTTGCATCCTGTGTCCTTATGTGGCCCCTCCAGCCACTGCTGTCCGGAGACACCCATGCTCATGGGCACCCATCTATAGGCTGGTGCAGGCTCCCCTCAGGGGTCTGGGAAACCTGTCTTACACCACAGGCTTAGTAGACTGCCTATGTTATAACTGCCTGTCAATTTGTTTGTTCCACACCCCACTTTCTCCAGACTATAAATTCAGTGAGGGTGGAGACCATTTCTTTTTTATGGTTGCTCCCCAGGGCCTGGCCCCTGGCGAATGCTTGGAGAATGTTTTTGTTGTGGCAAATGAGGAGGGGATGCATGGTGCTTGACCAGCCCACTGTCCCTAAGGGCTCCTCAGGCTCCCCTTTGGCCACAGCCTGACTTCTTTCCAGCCCAAGATCACTGCCCCTCCCGCCGTACGCATGCCATGTGTGGGTTCTAGGCCAGGACACCACCCACAGGAAACAAAGCAGCCTGAAGAAGCCGGGCTGTCCTCAGGGCAAGAATGCCTGCCCCCAAGCGGCCCCCCACCCCCTGCCAACTGTCGCATCAGCACCTCTTCCCCTCTCTTCACTGATACAGGGGCAGATGTGTCCTGTGGTGTGCCCCGCCAGCCTGCAGGCTCTGCGACGGCAGCCTCCAGTCCTCACGCCTCTTCCTACTGGGTTTCACTGCAGGTGTTCGGCTTCTTCAAGGGCATGTCCTTCCCCCTTGCCAGCATTGCTGTCTACAACGCTGTGGTATTCGGGGTCTTCAGTAACACGCAGCGGTTCCTCAGCCAGCACCGCTGCCGGGAACCCGAGGCCAGTCCTCCCCGCGCGCTGTCTGACCTGCTTCTGGCCAGCATGGTGGCCGGCGTGGTCTCTGTTGGGCTGGGCGGGCCCGTGGACCTCATCAAGATCCGGCTGCAGATGCAGACACAACCGTTTCGCGACGGTAAGAGGCCAGGGGAACAGAGGCTGGTGTCTGGGACCTGTGGCTCTTTCCTGGTTTGTGGCATCTGGGACAGACATGGTTGTTAAAATCCTTTTATTGAGCAAGGCAGCTACCTTGTCATGTAGTAGTCCCTAATTACAGGCATACCTCGGAGAGATGGGTTCAGTTCCAGACCACTACATTAAAATAAATATCACAATAAAAGTCATATGCACATTTTGGTTTCCCAATGCGTTCAAAGTTATGTTTATAGGCTGTACTGTAGTCTAAGTGTGCAATGGCGCTATGCTTAAAAAATACACATACCTTAATTTAAAAATACTTCAGTGCTAAAAATTACTGACAATTATCTGAGTCTTCAGCGAGTTGTAATCTTTCTGCTGGTGGAAGGTCTTGCCTCGATGTTGACAGCTGCTGACTGTTTGGGGTTGTGGTTGCTGAAGGTTGGGGTGGGCTGTGGCAGGCTGTGGCAATTTCTTAAAATGAGACAACTATGAAGTTTGCCACATCCATTGACTTTTCCTTTCACAGAAGATTTCTCTGTAGCATGAGATGCTGTTTGATGGCATTTTACCCATAGAAGAAATTCTTTCAAAATTGGAGTCAATCCTCTCAAACCCTGCTGCTGCTTTATCAGCTACGTTTATGGAATATTCTAAATCCTTTGTTGTCATTTTAACAATGTTCACAGAATCTTTACTACTAGTAGAGTCCGTCTCAATAATAACTTTCTTTTTCATCCAAGGTGTGCTTTTGTTACTATTTAATCTGAAGCAGTAACTGTCATTGATTAAGTGTTTGGTATGTGCCAGGTACTCGCTAGGACCTTTGCATATGTTCTCATAATTCATCTTCTAACAATTCTGTGAGGCGGATGTTGTTATCTCCATTTTACAGATGAGAAAACAGGCTCCCAGAGGTTAAGGTACTTACTTAAGAACACACGATTAGCAACTGGTGAGTGAGAGCCAGCTCTGTGGTTTGCAGTACCCAGTGCAAAATGCTAGAACTCCTTGTTAAAAATTTATGCCATATTTTACAATGGCAACAGCAGTACTTCATCTGTTTAAATATTATCATGAGATTGCAGCATTGAGACCCATCTTCAGCCTCTACTTCTCATTTGAGTTCTCTTGCTTTTTCCACCACATCTGCAGTTCCTTCCTCCACTGAAGTCTTGAAGCCCTCAAAATAATCTGTGAGGGTTGAAGTCAACTTCTTCCAAACTCCAGTCACATTGCTATTTTGACCTCCTCCCATGAACCCCAAATGCTCTTAAGAGCATCTAGAATGGTGAGTCCTTTCCAGAAGGCTTTTAAATTTACTTGGTTCAAATACATAAGAAAAATCACTATCTATGGCAACTATAGCCTTAAGAAATATATTTCTTAAATAATAAGACTTGGAAGTCAGAATCACTCCTTGATCCATGAGCTGCAGCATGGATGCTGTGTTAGCAGGCCTGGAAACAACATTCATCTCCTTGCGCATCTCCACCAGAACACCTGGGTGATCAGGTGCATTGTCAATGAATGTAATATTTTGAAAGGAATCTTCTTTTCTGAGCAGTAGGTCTCAACAGCAGGCCTAAAATACTCAGGAAACCATGCTGTAAACGAATGTGCTGTCATCCAGGCTTTGTTGTTCCTTTTCTAGACCATGCAGAGCAGATTGATCATCATTCTTTAAGGCCATAGGATTTTCATAATGGTAAGCGAGCATTGGCCTCAACTTAAAGTCACCAGCTAAATTAGCCACCTACAAGAGAGTCTGCCTGGCTTTTGAAGCTTTGAAACCAGGCATTGATGCCTCCTCTCTAGCTATAAAAGTCTTGAAGTCATCTTTTTCCAGCAGAAGGCTATTTGTCTACATTGAAAACCTGTTGTTGAGTATAGTCACCTTTATCAATTCTCTTGGCCAATTCTTTATCAATTCTCTTGCGGCAGCGTCTGCATCAGTATTGACTTGCTGCTTCAGCTTGCACTTTTATGTTGTGGAGATGGCTTCTCTCCTTAAACCCCATGAACCAACCACTGCCAGCTTCTAACTTTTCTTCTGCAGCTTTCTCACTTCTCTGCACCTTCAGAGAATTGAGGAGAGTTAGGCCCTTGCTCTGGATTAGGCTTTGGCTTATGGGAAACTGGGACTGATTTGATGTTCTATCGTGACTACTCAAACTTTCTTTGTAACAGTAGTAAGGATATTTCACTATCTGATTATTTGTGTGTTCATTGGAGTAGTGCTTTTAATTTTCTTCGAGCATTTTTCCTTTGCATTCACAGCTTGGCTAACCGTTAGGTAAAAGAGGCCTAGCTTTTGGCCAGTCTCAGCTTTCAACATGCCTTCCTCACTAAGCTTAATGTTTTCTAGTCTTTGATTTAAAGAGAGACACCTGCGAGTCTTCCTTTCGCTTGAACACTTAGAGGCCATTGTAGGGTTATGAATTGGCCTAATTTCAATATTGTTGTCTCAGGGACCAGGGCAGCCTGAGGAGAGGGAGAGAGATAGGGAATGGCTGGCCTGTCAGTGGAGCAGTAAGAACACCCATGATTAAGCTGACTCTCTTATATGGGCGCAGTTTGTTGTGCCCCAAAACAATGACATTAGTAACATCAAAGATCACACATCATCATAACAGATATAACGATTACGACAAAGTTGAAAATATTGTGAGAATTACCAAAACCTGACACAGATACAAAGTGAGCACATGCTGTTAGAGAAGTGGTGCCAATAGCCTTGCTGGACTCAGGGTGACCACAAACCTCCAATTTGTAAAAAATGAAATGTCTGTGAAGTGAAATGAAGTGAAGTACAATAAAGCAAAGCGTGCTTTTATTACTATTTAATCTGAAGCAGTAACTGTCATTGATTAAGTGTTTGATATGTGCCAGGTACTCGCTAGGACCTTTGCATATGTTCTCATAATTCATCTTGCAACAATTCTGTGAGGCAGGTGCTGTTATCTCCATTTTACAGATGAGAAAACAGGCTCCCAGAGGTTAAGGTACTTACTTAAGAACACACGATTAGCAACTGGTGAGTGAGAGCCAGCTCTGTGATTTGCAGTACCCAGTGCAAAATGCTAGAGCACCTTATTCAAAAATTATGCCATATTTTACAATGACAACAGCAAAGCATTAAGCTAAACATGGTGCCTGTGTGAACACACTGGTCTCATCCCCATGAAGCTAGCCCTAGCTGAGTTGGGACTCATATGCAAGTACGTCTCATCAAAAAGCCCAGAGTCCCGGCCTCACGTGGCCCACACGCCAGGAAGTGCGGTGGGCGCGGCCTTGCTCCTCACGACCCCTCTCCTGCCTTTACCCTGCCCTTGCCTGCCCTTCAGCCCTTCCCTTTCCTGTTAGAGCTTCACTTCTTGGTGTGTGATGTAGCCATTTCTGCACCATGAGCCTCGTCTCTCATTCCTCCTCTCTGGGAAAGAGTTTTCTGCATCTTTCCTGGTAGTGCTTTCACCAAAGGAGGGTGGAAAGAGCAGGAAGGCACGTGCTGTGCAGAGCAGAGAAGGTGCTGGCTCTGGAGGAAGGACAGGCTTGCGATGGTAGGAGACTTTTTCAGGACATTGAGGTACTTTGATTCTTAGTTCTAGCACTCAGTTCCCTGTCTCCACAGGTTAGATACTGCTCCTTCCTGAGCCTCACGCTCCCTTTCTGTGTAATGGCTGGGCTGGACCCAGAGTCCTTTCCTAACACCTTGGATATCTGATGGGGCTGACAGTCTCCAGCTTGATTCTTGGCCCTTGTGGAAAAGACCCCTCTCCCTGGCAGCCTTCTGATTAGCCCCTGTGTGACCTCTCTGCCCAGGGAGGCTGGGGTTCAGCATGTATCACAGCCAGAGCCCCAGCAGCTCACTCAGGGGCATCCCAGCCTAGCACCCCCTGCCCCAGCCCCGGAGCTGCCCAGGACAGGGCCTGCACAGGCTCGGAGAATGGTGCTGCTGCTCCTTGTTGGGGTGCATGGAGGGGCTGAGGCTTGGCTGCCCCAAGGCTGTGTGTCACATGCCCCAAGGCCAATGGTTACTATAGCATATGGGAGATGCAGGAAAACAAATGGGGCCATCAGGGAGACACAGGGCAGGAGATCTCCACCTTCATCTTCAGCATATCGAGTCGTCTTGGTATAATTTAATTTGATCCAAAGTTGGCACCTCTGAGGAATGTTTGAGCTTTGCTGATCTGTCCCATCCCAGAGGCCTAAGCAAAATTGCAGAGGAATAAAAGTAGTTGTGAGCAGGCTAAGAACCCAGGCATCTGGGCCCCTGTGCTGGCTGCTTGCTCTATCCTGACTACTTCAGAAAAGCTTGCCTTAGTCTCAGGGGGAAAGGCAATCTTCATACGTCTTAAAATTGTTCGGGGTTCAGCTATTGGAAGAGACTTAGCAATGAGGCTCCTTGGCTGCTGGGAGCAGCCCCGCCTCCTTCACCACCTGGCACCTTGTCCCTGGAAGGGGAAGAAATGGAGGTAGGTTTGCAAGTATCTGTTTGCAAGTATCTGTTGGAAGCCCTCAGCCAGCCAGGACACCAAGGGAGATGTTTCCCAAGAAATACTTTCCTTAAGGCCTGGGACATTTGAAGGCAAATTAATTGGTGTGGTTTCTTGACAGCATCTTGTTCTATCCTCTGTCCTGCCCACCTTCACCCCTAGCTTGCTCTGTACAGCCTGCTAGAATGGTGTCATACCAGACTCTGAGTGATAGAGGGTCCTGAGGCCAGGCTAGAAGCATTTGGAGACTGGAGGAAGAATGAGAGGCAGCCAGGGGAGTGGCTGAACCCAAGCATGGCCTCCAAGCAGGGTGTACAGCTCCTGGCTAGTGTTAGGGAGCTGAGCAGCCACCATTACCAGCTGCCAGTGTGACATGCTCACTGTGTGCCAGATGCCATGTGAGGTACTGTCCACCCATCACCTTCTTTAATATTCACCATGATAGTAAGAGGCAGATATGATGGCCATCTCTGTTCATTTATCTGAAAAACAATAGTTATGTACCTACTGGGTGCCAGGCACAGGGCTGTGTGCTGAGGATGCGGTAGTGAACAAAAGACTGCATCTTGTCCCTCTTACAGTGCCACATCCAGCTGAGAGCCAGAGAGGAACTGGGTTTCTACAAACCATCATGGTAGGGAAGTAGAATGGGGTCTCAGGCTGGGGTCAAGGATGGCTTGGGAACAGGGTGGGAGAGGGGCTGGGAGGATAGCCTGGAGGTCAGGGCTGTGCACCTGCCCAGGTAGTGCTGAGGGCAACTCCCTTGCCTAGGCATGGGAGCCTGGGATGTGGCCTACCTGGGGCTCTTCAGATCTCCCATCCAGGAAGTCCAGATCCTTCCAGGGCCCTGTCTCCTGGGTAAGCCTCTGAGCAGTGAGAACACAGGGATCCTGTCCCTCCACTGTGGGAGCCACTGACACATCTCAGGATGGGTAAGGTCCCCTGAACCTCCTATATGGCAATCTGCCCATGGCCTGTGGCCTCAAGTTGTTCATTGTCTGTGGTGCCAGAAGGAAACCCCCAAGGCAGCAACAGAAAATGAGCATGTTTGTTCAGTTCTTCCCTGTGTGCCAGGAGACTGGCCTTTTGGGAGCACGGCGCAGGCTCTTAGTAAGAGACATGGCTGGTTTCTGTAGGCGGATGTTTCTCAGCCCTGCAAAGCTTTGAGCCATTAGAACCTGGACTTGTGGGCTTGGCACAAAGAGCAAAGGCAAAGACAAAGATGGTTCACTGAGCAAGTGGAGGGAGAGTGGAAGCCAAGATTGGAGGATCCACCTCTGCCATGCCCCACAGACCATAGGTTCTGTGGTCTGGGCTAAATGAGAATAGTCTTCACAGTAGCGGCTGAGTAGTCAGTGTTTACTGAACCCTAATTGTGTGACAGGCACTATGCTAGGAGCTTTGCATGTGTTTAATCTTCACAATCCAATTCCTGGGCATTTACTAAGGGGAGACTGAGGCACAGAGGGGTTTCATACCCTGATGTCCCTCCCATAGTGGGAAGTGGAGGAGGTCTGATTTGGAGCCACTGATGCCATCTCTGCTTTTGCCCCAGGATCAGTGGAAGCTGTGGTTATGACAATGTTGATAACCTTGGACCCACCTGGGCCTTTGCACAAAACCATCATGCACACAAGTAGCTTCAAACTTTAGGGAGAAGCGGGCTGGGAGCATGTCTCCAAAATGTCATTGTCAAAATAATAGGCATAACTTGTGGGTTCTACAGGATGGGTATGAATTCTGTGGCATCGGGCTGCCCCCTCTGGTCTCTCTTGCCCTCAGCTGCTTGGAGGAAGGGCTTTGGTGACAGCAGGTGCTGGACAGGATCAACTACTGGGGAAGGGAGGGGAGGCTGGCAAAGAGTCACCAGGCAATGTTTTCTGCCAGGAATCCCTCCGGAAAATGAGAAGGAATGTGGTTTTCTTTCACTTGTTCCTCAGGAAACCTCTAGGCTAAAGATAGAAAACTCAGAGACTCATCAGGACAGGGAGCTAACATACATATAACCTCCTGAATTAGTCCATTCTATTGCTGCTAATAAAGACATGCCTGAGACTTGGTAATTTATAAAGAAAAGAGATTTAATTGACTCACGGTTCCACATGGCTGGGGAGGCCTCACAACGTGGCAGAAGGTGAAGGAGGAACAAAGTCACGTCTTACATGGCAGCAGGCAAGAGAGCATGTGCTGGGGAGCTCCCCTTTACAAAACCATCAGATCTCTTGAGACTTATTCACTATCATGAGCCCAGCCTGGGAAAGACCCACCCCCATGATTCAATTACCTCCCACCAGGTCCCTCTCATGACACATGGGAATTATGAGAGCTACAATTCAAGATGATATTTGGGTGGAGACACAGCCAAATCATATCACCTCCCATGGCATTGCAGTAAATGCAGTTTATTTGACACAAAACCTGCCATGCCACATGGGAGACAGAGTTATTCCTCAAATCAGTCTCATAGAAGGCTCATAGGTTAGGGCTTTTTCAAAGGTGGTTTGGGGGAAGGGATGGGGATGGCTAGGCAATGGGTGCTTGTTGCTGATTGGCTGGCATGCAATTACAGAGGTGTGGGAAATGGTCCTCCTATGCACATTGTTGCTTCTGGGTGGGGGCCACAGGAGCAGGGTTAGTGGGTCTAGGAGCAGGGCTGATTAGTTGGTACCACTGGTATCAGACATGCAAAAAGACTGAAAAGATACCTCAAAGGGCCAATCTTAGGTTTTACAATACCGATTACTCCTACAGTGATGTTATCAGCAGGAGTAACTGGGGAAGTTTCATATCTTGTGATATCCAAAATAATGACTGGCAATCCTTTATGTCTACTTCTTAGCAGAATTCAGTCTCTTCTCCTCCCTCTAGCCTGTTGTTCTGTCTTACTTTTAGGGAAGGGCTGTTATCATTTAAAATATAAACTAAATGTCTGACAAAGTTAGCTCAGCCTAAGCCAAGGAATAATCAAGGCAGCTTGAAAGATAAAGGCAAAATGGGGGTTGGCTAGATCAGATTGTCCCCACTGCCGTAATTTTCTCACTGATCTAACTTTTGCAAAGGCAGTTTCGTAAGTGAGCAGAGGTGTCTGGGGAAGTGAATCCTCTCCCACTTTTCTTGAGACCACAGCTCTCTTAACCTGTATTTCGTTTTTCCTGTCTTTTCAATCTTTTGATTGAAACCTGGACATAGAACATATTTCATCTTCTGCCTCATTCTGCTATTAGAAAAGCAGTAGTTCAAGCCTAATGTGTCAGCTTCAGTGTCTGAGAGGCAGTTGGGAGTGGTGGAGACTGCAGTGAGCTAGGCCCACATCCTGTCCAAGGCAGTGGTCACTACCCCTCTTTAACTGACTGTTGTTGTGTAGCCTGATATGCCTGAATCCTCTGATTTTTAAGAGAAGGCAAAAAGCTACATTTTTACATGAGATATTTTGGTTGGAATGATGATGTAATTCAATTAGAAACATACAGAACGCCATATAGCCCGAGGCTGTGTGAATTGGATAGAATGGGGCTGGGGCTGGCTGTAGTCTTGTGGTCTATGCCCTGGATCAGGCCCAATCTGTGTGTTGACTCTGCTGATGTGGGCATTGCCAGGCAGCCTTGGGCAGGGCTTGTGGGAATGCTCGTGTTTTGTGGCTCTGCCTCAGGATTGCCAATCCACTTCCAGGATGATCCTATGTCATAAGAGAGACAGCACTCACATACTAAAGCCAGGTGCTGAGAGACCTCTGGCTGCTTTGCTTTGGGAATATGCCAGCTGGACCGGGGGCCACATTGAGATGAGAGCCCAGCTCAGGTGGTTGGAGGACTGGCAGATATATATCCAGTGAGCCCTTCCTGATTGTCTGTCCCTGGTGATCCATGGATGAAGATCTACAAGCTACAGAACATTGACAGTAGAGGTAGAAAGCACCCATACATGCAATTACAACCACTGGTAACACATTAATGTTTCTTTTGTTGTTCTATGTTCATAGATTAAAGATTTTAAGAAGCTGTGATCATGCTATATGGACAATTTCATGTCCTGTTTTTAACTCAACATTATAACAGAAACATTAACCATGGTATTAAAATAGCATATAAAATTATTTTAAGTAGATAGGCAATATTTAAAATGGATGTGCACTAGTCCATCAAACAAACACACACACACACACACACACACACACACACACACACTCTGAAAGGGTCTATATAGTATGGTAAGAATTCAGCTTCCAGAATTGTACCACCTGCTTCTAATTCTACTTCCACCAAACCCAAGAAAGGCTGGACAACTCACCCAATGTCACTGAGCCTCAGTTTCCTCATTTGCAAAGCAGGCATCATCATAGTAGCTACGTTATAAATGGGATGCAGTGAAATGTATTATACATGAAGACCTTAGCACATGTCTGGCATAAAGAAAATGTGAAATAAATGTCAGCTGTTAGTAAATGTATCATTTAACAGTCTTCCTACCTGTGAATATTTAGGTTGTTTATAGTTTTTCCTCTTTTAAAAATGGTGATGTGATCAGTGAATATGTTCATAAAGAGTTCTCTTCATTTAGGTTATTTCCCTAAATGTGTGGGCTCTTTAATTCATGAGTGGGTCAAGGGGCGTGGCCATTTTTAACATTCTTGGTACATATTGTGAAATTGTTATCCAGAAGGGCTTTACCAAATCATATAAGTGGTTGCTTACACTTAAAGGGAATTACCATTTGACACTGACTACCATTGCACAATAACTGGTAGTTATGCCCCGAGTAAACGCTTCCAAATTAACAGAGGTATTCTCCTGGGGCCTCTGCCACTTGGCAAGCAAGGAGACACTGGCTTGTGTTCAGTTGGATGTGCCTCTGACAGTAAGGCACCTGTGAAAAAACCCTTCCTTTCAAAATCACTGCCCTTTGCATGGACATGAGCCTGAGCTAGAAGTCAGGGCTGTGGCCCTGCAGACCAATAGTCCCTCTGCTGCCCGAACTATGTCTTTCCTAGAAGTTGATGGCTAACAACATTCACTTCTCCCCCATCTGGGAGTGTTTAGATCTGTGTTTCCATTAAAAGCCTAATTAATGTGCAGATCACAAAGCCCTCAACATAACGGGAGGTCAGAGTGGGATGATCAGGGGAAGACTGAACATTAACTCTGTGCTCACTCTCCTAGCCATTGCACCAGGCCCAGTGGGAGGCAAGGGGCTGAGTGTTACACCTGTTTGAATTCACTGTGAATCATTCATTCACAAGCATTCCTGAGTTCCTGCTCTGAGCCAGGCACAGCAGGTAAAGAAGTGTTGGAAGCTCTGGCCTTTGGGGTGCCCACAGTCTGGTGGGGAGCCAGATGTGTGCTTCAATGAGGAAGGCCTAATGAAAGGCTTTGGAACTCCTGACTCTGGCTTGGTGGATCAGGAAGCCTCCAGAAAGCAAGTGGGTGTTGACTGGGTCTTTTAGTTCTGCATAGGATTTAGAGATGGGGATGTGGGATGGAGGAGTGTTTTAACTGAGGGAACGACATAGGGGAAGATTTCGTGTTAGGAAAATTCAGGCATGTGGTGGAATGAGGGAGCCTTTCGTTAGTGCAAACAAGCAATGCAGGGACAATGGGGGTTTTGGAAGATGAGAAGTGAGTTGGGAAGAGCTTGGATTTCTTTGCAGAGGATGGGTTTAGATTATATTCAGCAGGCAATGAAGCACTTTGGACACCAGAATGACGCAAGCAGGGTTGTGCTGGAGAAGACGAAACTGCCCTCCGGAAGGGGTGGAAAGTGGTGGGAGTTGTAGAAGAGGGTAGATTGATTTGTAGGCTGCAGCCACAGACCTAGAGCCTTTGGCTTGGGAACAGAGACGGGTGGCAGATCCAGAGGCGTTGATGCTTTAGAAGCAGCAGGCCAAGCATGAGGCATAAGCAGGAGAGAGGAAAGTGTCAAAAATGACTGAGGACCCCAAAGCTGGATGACAATGAGACAGCTGGAACCCCCTACACAGGGAATTAAGTAGCAAATGAAACATCGAAGAAGGTTCTTGGCATGGAGCAGGTAATCAATCAATCAGTGCTTACCGTTGCTGCTGCTGGAGGGGCAGGCTTGAGTGAGAAGAGGATGAGTTTGGCCTGATCTGTGTCGTGTGAGGTGCCTGTGGGGCTACATCTGGAAGCATCAGGGCCGCAGGTAGAGGCATAAGTGCAATAGACATAAAAGTGACAGTTGAGGTCGTGACATTAGATGTGAACACCAAGAGAGCTGCAAATAAGATAGAGGATGGCAGCAAAGAGAAGACGTAGTGAATGAATTTGGGAAGGAGCAGAGAGTTGCAATAACACTAGTAACTGCAGTTAAAATTATCGTGCTCATATCATGTATTGAGCTATACCATGTTTAATGCCCATTCCATTATCATCACAGCAACCCTATGAAATAGCCTCACTTATCACCTTTATTTTACAGGTGGGAAAGCCGAGGCTGGATTGCATAGCTATCCCATGGGGAGGCAGGGAATTACCCCTCACCCAGGCCATGCAACCCTAACACCCCTAGAAACTGAGTCCTGAGAAATTGGTGTTACTGAAGTAGGAGGAAGGAGAGTGTGGAAGGGAAAAGTGCTGAAGTTGGGGTGATGATGGGGACACAGACAGAGGGCAATGGCGAAGGAAAGGGTGTTCTTTTCCAAGTGGGAAGAGGAGAAGAAAGTTAAAAGAGAGGTTCTTGAGGGCAAGTGGGAGGAAGTGAGGGAGCTGACGTCACAAGGTCTGGCTCCATCATACTGAAGACAATCCAGATAGAAAGGCAGGATTTGAGGTGAAGAAGGTCCTAATTTCTGGACCTGCCAACAGGAGACAAGCTGAGCTGGATGGTAGCAGCAGAGAGGGCCAGCTGAGGGGTGGGTCTCAGCAGGTGAGAACACAAAGCCATCTGAGCCCAGGAACCTGCATGGTACAAAATAAGGCAACAACATTTCTCATTTCCCTGAATCCTCAGATGCCTGGCTGGGAGGTCACCAGCTGTACCTCTGAGGCCCCGAGTGCATCCATTTGTCTCTTTAGCAACATGATTTTGTTGCTACATTGAAGATGTGTGGCAACCAAGGAAAATATTCTTTTCCAGGCAGGCTGACCTTGTGAAGGAGCAGCAGATTTTCCAAGACTTTCCCAGTACAGGGCAGGGGTTATTGATGTTGAGATCCCTGAAGGGACACACAACCCTTGAAGAAGAAACCTTATGTAGAAAGTCAGGAACCCTTGGAGCATGAAAAGGGACACAAAAACCTGAAGACAACCCGGACCTGTATAGCCTGGGCCTTCTCAAGCAAGCTGTGGGTTACCAATAGCAAGTGAGGGCCGGCGCAATGGCAGCCCAAGAGTGGAGGGAGGAGGTTTGTGGAGAGGCCAAGCATATAGCCATGCAGTTCCAAAGAAGTTTTTGCTCTGAGCAGTTTGACTAGTTTGATCCCTTTAAACAGTTTGTCCTTTTCAAACAGTTGTCCCACATGGTTACCAGACATTAATGATAGTGAATAATAACAAACCGTTGTACAAACTACATACATTGGTCACACATTGTTTGTTTCTCTAAAGCAATTGACAACAGCAAGTATTGTCTTGATTTCTGGACTTGACACCAATATTGGTCATGCTTGGCTCTGTGTGAGCATGAGTGATCTCCCACAGTCAGCCTGGCTGCAGGCCACAGCTGCCTGAAGCTGGCAGGTCCAGCACTTCCAGAATCCAGAGTCAAATAAGGACAGAGTAGTAAAAATAAGAATGAGAACTATTCGCCTTGCGTAAAGGACATTTGCACGACATGCATTTCAGTAAAGTACATTTGTCAACATTCCCTTTTTATGTTCATAAAAGCCAGATGAGGTGGACAGGCCACTTATTCTCCCCCTTTCACAGATGTTGAAGAAACTGAGGCCCAGTGAGATTGAATGTCTTCATGGGGTAGTACAGTAAATAGCAACTGAATAGGAATGCAAATCCGGGGCTCTATCTATGAAAGCATCTGCCTATCTTGGACCTCTTAGGTCACGAGGAAACCGCTGGACTCTTAGAAACAGGAACTAGGTAGGAGCTTCCCAGCTGGTACTATCCTGGGAAGTGATATGAGGGGTTCACCAGCCTGCTCAAGCTCAAACCCAAACTGAGGATGTTTTAGCCAGCCTGTCTGCTGGAGGATGTAAAACCATGTTACTGGATGCTTCCATCACATCTAAGCAGTGCTGTAGGTGGAACTCTGATTTCAGAATTTCCTTTAATAGCTAAAACCTCTGACCCAAGGATCAGTCAGGGCTGGCCTTTTGATAAATGCTAAGGGTGTGAACCTTGGAAGTGCTGAGACCTGCCTAAGTTAGGTACTCCATTGTCCATGGAATAGATGCTGAGATATGTATGGGGCTCAGGCCACTGTCTGTGATTCCTGTCATCAGGAAATTGACTGCCACACCCAGGGCAAAACAGCATGCTCAGAAAACAGCAACAACTGAGCCAAGCCATAGTAGAGGGCACAGCCTCCAGCATGGGCTGTGGGCACCTTTTTCTAAGAGTGCTGTGTTAATATGGAAAATGTGGTCCAACGCATCAAACAGCAGCTGTATTTTTAAGTGTTCATGGATTAAGAAAGCAAATATGGCCAGAAGCTACTATGGATCGCTAATATGTTTAAGTAAAATGTTATTGTGTTACCTGTGATAGCAACTACGCATATGAGAAAAATTAGCATATATGTGAGATACTGTAGGAGTTCTGTGAATGCATAATGCTCATAGATTCTGGTGCCTTGAAATGACTCCCTGCTTTTAGTTCCCACTGAGAGCTCACTGGCTGAAGCTTACTGGACACAGAACCCTCATGAAAACCCACACATCCCTGACTAGTGACTACACAGCAGAGGAGGCTGGGAGCACGTTCCCTTCCAGACAGTGGCCAGGCTTTGTGCTCCTGAGGGCCAGCCCTGCTCCCCTCAGTGGCCAGCCATTGTGTTCCTGCTGGCCTTACTGTTTCCAAGGTCATGGCCCATTGAAGACATTGAATAGCATTGACTGAGAAAAGGGAAGAAGTGGAACATCTTTGTGTCTGTGTCTGAGGAAGGCACAGTGACATGCTGTAGCTGGGTCCCTGGGTTCTGGAAGAGGGGCAGTAGTGGCAACTGGTGTCTCCAGTCTGTGTCCCGCCCAGCTCAGCCCTTCTGAAGCTGAATGTCCCCTAAGAGGTGGCTGCATTGGTACCTGTAAGGATTGCCCAAATCTGGACCTACAATCCCCCCAAAAATCAAACTCTCTGCAGAGGCATCTACCTTCTAAGGGACCTCCCAGGCCAAGCAGGAGGCCAGCAGCAAGGCACTAGCACTTCACAGACAACTGCAGAGCTACACAGCCACAGCCTGCGGGTTTAGGTGTGCTGGCCAGGACTGAGCTGGACAAGGCGGGAGGCCTGGGCCCTCCTCCACTTCTTGGGGCAGGGGGTTGCTATTTTCACTGACTTTGAAAATCTTGCTAGCCTTGGTTACATAGGTGCAGGGGGCCTGAGATGGCCTTAACTGAAGTTGAGAAAACAAAGGAAGCCACACGCATCCTGAGTTGTTGAGGTACATAATCCACAGCTATCCTAATAAAAGGTAGTATGCCCTTGATCTAAACAGGCAGCGTAAGGTGGTCTCAAATGCAAAGCACTCATGATTTAAAAACATCCAAATTTGATTAATGTTTTTATCCTCATTACAGAATAAAAAATTCTAATTAGATAAATTAGTTACATTTCACTTGAGAAGAAAATATACCTAATGCCAATCCTTTCACGTACACATGTACACCCTGAAGGTGCAGGGACCGTGGGCCGGGAGCTGGTGGTTCCCTGTGAGTAGATGCTGAGTCCTGATCTGGCACCTCATAGTCTTCCTCATGTTCCTTGGACAAAGGACATGCAAGTCCACAGATCTCAGTTGTGCCTATTTCCAAGATTGACTTTCTAGTAACTTTCCAATTCAGCTTTTAAGAGTCATCAACATTTGGTTTTCACAAACTAAAATTGGTCCCCTGATGTAGTTACCAAGAACTCTGATGCAGCGTTTTCCTGAGGCTGTCTGTCAAGGCTCCAGGCAACCCCTGGCTCTACCACCCCCACAAGCCAGAGAGCGCCTAGCACTGCATGGGCCACTGGTGGAGATTTCTGCTGTTTTCCAGAAGAAAGTTCTTCGGTTTATTCATCAGCAGGGCTATCTTGCATTGGTCATAGTTTTCCACAGCTCCTACTATTGCTGTTGAATTGAAAATCAGTATTACTTTAAGTGCATCATCATGTTAGGTTTGTGTAACTTTGGGCCTCACCAGTGGTGGTGGTGTGATGCATTTTTATCTCAGGTATATTTATGTTTAAAATTATAATAACTACCTTTGATGACATTCTGTTCTGTGGACCCAGTAGGAATCATCCATCCCGCTATTGCTAGTGCTAGTGCTGATGGACTTGTAAGTTACAACCACTGCCCCAGAGAAAGGTTGTTTCCCAATGAATGACATCTCATGATATCACAGAGTTCTTGTATCTTGAAAATCAGGAGAGGATGGGTAGGCTGTGGAATCTCTGCTCTCCCTAACTGGGCTGTGAACAAAAAAGTTTATTTCACATATAAGAAGTCACTTGCACTGTAGAGTATGGTGATATAGGTGAATGCAATTGTAAAAACTCATCAATCGTGCACTTGAGAGCTTTACCTTTTATTGAATACAAAGTATAACTCAATTAAAAAACAAACTGATAAAAACAAGAATAAGAGGCCAGAGGAGGAGAACAGGGGCTCTTGAGAGTGAGATTTAAGAATGGGGAGGAGGTCCAGCCAAGAATACATGACCACAATGTAATAAGGAAATGTCAGACAAACCCTGAATCAGGAAAACTCTATTAACAAGCAAAGGGGTCATATACTTTTAAAAAATGTCAATGTCACAAGAAACAAAGAAAGGTTATAAAGGGCAAATGCTGTAAAGGGCATCATGAAGATCAAATGACAATTTGATTATAGATGGTATATTAAAGTACTGTCAATGTAGCTATATGAAGCTGGTAACTATGCTACAGCTATGTAAGACAATATCCCCATTCTTAGGAAATGTATTTCAACATATTTAGGGGTAAAGACCCATGAATATGTAACTCACCCAGAAATAGTTTAGAAAATAAGGTTATGTATGAATGTGTAAAAATGCATGGATATGTATACACACACATACACACAAATTCCCTATTATTTAACTTGGGAAGAAAAGAAGAAACAGGATAGGTTTGGTTCTTGCTTGAGTCTTATTGCCAAAGTCAGTTCAAGGTTTGACAGGTGTTTTTCCAACAGCTGCACCTCCAAACAAACTCATTTCTATCAGGATCCCCTCTTTCAATCAGTAACTCCTGAAAGCCACATCATACCCATAGCTGATTCATGAAAACCTTGACTCCTGGTCAGGTCACTGTTACCTGGAAATGAATGGGGCTCAGGCAAAGTTTAAACACTGGGACAAGTACATCGATTCAGTTGAATTGAACACACGCAGCTGAGTGAGAAGGGAGGGAAGTGAAGAGAGTGGGAGAGAGAATGTGCAAAAAAGCAAATGAGCAAAAAGGTTAGCAATAGATACATCTGAGTAAATGGTATATATGGGCATTCTTTATACTATTTTGCCTGTTATACTTATTTTACAAATTTGGAATTATCTTGAAATAAAAAGTGTTTAAAAAAAAATTGGGAATGAAGGAGCTAGAAAGAATTCCAAGAGCTTCACAGTATAAACTTGGGTCAGTTTGGAGCTGTGTCAGTATCCTCATGATGGGAGTCACCGTGGTCATTATGCTGCAGTAAAAGTCATAAATGGGTAATTCCAAAGCAATAAAAGCTAGATGGCTTATGTGGCAAACCTGGGAGAATGAGAGAGAATTTCCTTATTGCTTATTCTGCAGAGAAAAGGAAAACAGGACAGGATTTTTGTTGACAAGGCCGGTTGAGGGTTTGGTGAGTGTTTTCCCAACATCCGCACTTTCAAACAAGCAGATTGTTATCAAGATCCTCTCCTTCAATCAGTAACTCCTGAAAGCCACTGTTTACCCATAGTTGATTCATGAAAACCTTGACTCCTGGATCAAGTTAGTGTTACTTAGAGATGAAAGCAGTTCAGGTTAAGTTTATACACTGGGACAATGACATATATTCCTTCTAATGGCAAAATTTCTCCAGATGACCCAGGCAGTAGCACCATGGGTTTGGAAGAGAAAAGGTGCCTAGTGATCTCTCAGTGGGCTTTCAAAGGCCATCATGTCTGATCTTGCTCAGAGGGGCCTTGTGCCCCTCAAGGTGGCCACCACCCTAGCTCACCTCCTAGGGGATCCACTGTGGAAGAAGTTGGCTCCATGTCCTGCCCACGCTAAAGTTGGCCTAATGCAGATGGCAGGAATTTACTCCCTTCCCCACTCACAGATGGAAAATACACCTTGACTTTGTTCAAGCACACTTCCCAGGCACACAGAAACCTCTCCTCTACCTCACCTGCTTCTGGGATGAGTTAAAGTACATTTTGCACTTCATTCTCCAATCTCTAGACTGTGGGGTCATGAAGCTGAATGCACCTAACTTTTCCTCTTATAAAGATACACTGTTTGGGGGGACTTGGATGTTGACCTAAATAATGAAAGCTGTCTGCCTGTTTGCCAGCATGTGTAAAGCCAAACTGGAACACTGTTCAGGGAATCAAACTCAGGTGGCAGAATAGGCTTGTGGTCACAGACACACTTTATTCTATTCTTTCCTGGTTATGTCATCTTATGTTATTTCCTGGAGAAGGGAAAGTCAAGAACAAGAGCCTACTTTATCTGCACTGAATCTGCAAAGTTTGTCTGGCCATAAGTCAAAGCCTCGGAGCAGAGAAGGATCTATAGCAGAGAAGACAAGCATCAGAGGGGGAGATGGGTGGCAAATGAGAGAGACGCAGAGTCTCTGCTGGCTATGTGTACCCCTAGAAGAAGCTGGAGACATAAATAACCCCTGATCTGCCAGCATAGACCCCTGAGGTTAGACAGGAAGATAGCAGCCCTGGGTCCCAGGACTTTGAGGGGCCAAGAGCCCCGGTGCTGCCCTACAACTGTTTAGGGCACAGCCTGGCCAGGGCTGGAGTGAGTCAGTGAGAATATACCCAGTCCTCCAGCCTGTGGGTCCTGCCGCCAATTCACGTCAGCAACCTTGGTCTCAGCTGATAACTTATTGAACCCCTACAACGTTCAAGGCACTGTGCTGAACACTGTACATGTGTTACTTTGTTTGCACTCAGGACAACCTATCCCTCTTTTAACGATAAGAAAATGGGCTGAAAATGCTGACCTGCCAAGGTAAATTTCGAATTATTTCCAAATAACTTTAATAAAAGTATAAATATTAAATAATAAATGATAAATTTTATACATAATTTATAAATTATTTTTAATAAGTGGTAGAACTAGGATTTGCAGCCAGGACAGTCTGGCTCCAAATCTCATGTACATTTTTGCCCCACCACACTGTGCATAAATAAGTGTGTACACAGACACACACACACACACACACACACAGCATGTTGGATTTTCTAGCTTCAAAAAAGAATTTGGTGTGCGTGTCATAACTGATTTGTGGCATTCTGTAGTCACATCTGCTTAGAAAGAAGTAGTGATGTTGGCCTAGAGTAACTGGTGCTCGGTCACGTGGCTGAGATTGTCCCCAGTCTGGTTGTGTATGTTGGCAGAGGCTCTTCTTGGGACCTCAGTATCCTGGTTTCAGCTGCCAAGATGGTCAGCAGATTTGGTGAAAGCCAATGCGCTACATAAAAGGGGAACTGTCAGAGGGCTGGGCCGGCTCCAGTGCCAGGGAATGTCCAGTCTCTTACCCCTTGCCATCTTTTCTCCCCTGTCTTTGCAGCCAACCTCGGTTTGAAGCCCAGGGCGGTGGCTCTTGGGGAGCAACCTGTATATCAGGGGCCCGTGCACTGCATTGCAACCATCGTGAGGAATGAGGGCCTGGCGGGGCTGTACCGGGGGGCCAGTGCCATGCTGCTGAGGGATGTCCCAGGCTATTGCCTCTACTTCATCCCCTACGTGTTCCTGAGTGAGTGGATCACACCCGAGGCCTGTGCAGGCCCCAGCCCCTGTGCTGTGTGGCTGGCAGGTGGCATGGCAGGTAAGGACAGCAGCAGCTGGAGCTGCACCCCTGTGCCGGCCACTGCAGTGGGACAGCTGGGGAGCTGGCCATGCCCTTTTCAGCCCAGGGGAAGGGCAGGACACATCCAGGGACTAACCCAACAATTCTTCGCTAGGCACCTACTCTGTCCCAGGCCTTCTCCCACCTCATTCTCCTCCCCTTCCGCATGTAGCTATGAGAATGGCAGTTCCTATTTGAGCTCATTTGACTTTCAGGCAACAGATATATCTTGAACACATACTCTGTGTCAGGCATTACTAAGCTTTGGAAAGGAAATCCATGATCATGGTTCAGTGTATTGAATGCTGGCATGCTGCAACCTTTGTAACGTAAGGATGTCATTAGTTCTACAAGGTAGGAATTAGTCTCCCCATTTCACAGATGAGAAAACTTAGGTCCAGAGGTGTTTAGTAGCCAATCCCACATCATACAGCTGGTGCTGACAGTATATCAGGGACTCTGCAGCCAGAAAGCTTAAGTTCAAATCCACACTTCATCAGTTTGTGACCACGGACTGGTTGCTTAACCTCGCTGCTCAGAACCCTGCACCATCCCTCTTTCATTTAAGGTAAACGTTGACATCTTTGTAATGGTTTTCCAGGCCCTCATTGCCCTGGTGCCTGTTTCTCACCCACCTCACTTCTACTCCACTCCCCTTCCTCACTCTCTCCAGCCACACTGATCTCTGTGGCAACTTGACCATGCCTGGCCCTTCCCCAACCACAGAGTCTTTGTATCTGCTGCTTGTACCACCTGAATTTAACAATGTGAAGGCCACTGGGGACTTTGGCAAGGGCCATTTGATGGAGAGAAGGGTGTAAAAACCTGATGGAGTGGGACCAAGAGAGAATGGGATGAAGGATATTAGTGGACCCAAATATACGCAACACTTCTGAGGGTTCTGCTATGCTATAATGAGGAACAGAGAAACAGAGCTATAGCCAGAGGGGCCTATGGAAGCCAAGAGAGGATGCTCTTTAAGAAGGCTGATATCATAGCCTGTTTGATGTGACGGGAAAGGTCTAATGGAGAGAAAATCATGAATCCTCCTCCTCTTCCTCCTCCTCCTCCCTCTCTTTCTCCTCCTCATCATCACAATTTGCCACGCTGTCAGCTCCTAGTAAACTCATATCAAAGCTCATGTCTTAGCCACCTAACTACAGTTTCACCCTCTGGCCCCCTGGTGCCTGCGCTCATGCCCAGCTCCTAGTAAGAGCTCCGTCAGTATCGACTGGCAGAGAGGACAGCAAGTCCCCATCTGCTCGCACTTCTGGGGAGAGCAGGTGTGAATGGCCTGGCAGGCAAATCTCATTTTGTGATGCCCTTACCCACGGGCTGAGGGACAAGGGGGTGTACCGGGGCAGCACCCAGGGAAGTGCCCCATTGTCCTGGCAGAAGGCACAGGTTAGAGAGGCTCCTGGAGGACCAAGGCCAGGAGGCCGAGGGGGCCAGAGGCCGGGACAGGCAGAGGGCCCAGAGAAGCCTAAGGTCTCTTGTGGAAGCTACTGGGCAGCACTTACAAAACATGCAAAGCAGTTGCCCTGGACTTTAACATCCATTTGTTGTTTTTCTCTCCCCAACTAAGAATGTGCCAATTGCTGTGTTTATATAATAACCTGACACTGTTTTTCTAGAGTTTACCTGAGCGTATCCCATGAGGATGACCCAGGGGCACATGATCCCAAGCCTTCAAAAACCATTCCCTGCTGTGTTTTTGCAATCCCTGGGCTGGCCCTTCCTTGGTGAGCAGCCTGTCTGTGTGTGTTTGCTTAGCTTCTCTGTGTTCAGAGTAAATCCTGCCTTCAGGAGCTGCAAACCTTCAGCCTCATGCCTTGCCCTGGGCTGTCTTCTGGTGCCCTGGGAAGGTGCTGCCAAGTACCTGTGGAGCTGTTACTCTTTCCCCAGTAAAAGCTGCTAATAAAGACTGCCACATCTTGAGCACTGGCTATGGCTGGCACTGTGCTCCATGCTTCACGTTTGTCAGTTCATTTGGTCCTCAGAACAGCCCCACAAAGATAGGTTCTGCTGCCTCCTTTTACAGGTGAGAAGCCCAAGGCTTAGAGAAGGGAAGAAACTTTTGCCAGGTCCCACAGTGAGTGGCAAGGGCGAATCAGAAACAGACTTTGCAGGTTCTAAGCCTGAGCTCTGTTCCTTCTCCCAGCTTAGTAAGTCTCTGAATGGTAGAAACTTGCAAGGAATTTCTACCATTTGCAGGCCCCTCCAGATCCTAAGGAGCCAGCCCCTGACACCTGTTTCTTTCTTTCTCTTTGCAGGAGCAATTTCTTGGGGGACAGCAACTCCTATGGATGTCGTGAAAACTCGACTCCAAGCAGATGGGGTTTATTTAAACAAATACAAAGGTGTCCTGGACTGTATCTTCCAGAGTTACCAGAAGGAAGGTCTTAAAGTAAGCCCACAGCAGGCCTGCGGGGTCAGTGTCCATCCCTGGAAGGTGGCTCACATGTTTAGGGGGATGTGGACCATAGAGAAGGGAATCGGGAGAACCAGGGGCTGGTGGTGATTATGTATCAGGCACCACAAGCGGGTGCTTAGTCAAGCACTTCACCGGAGTGCTCTTTTCACGTGGCCAGTGGAGGAGGTAAGTGCGTGGCCGACCTGACAGAGGCTCAGAGAGGGCTGGTAAGCTGCTCCCAGCCACACAGCTGGTCCAGAGTGGAGTCTGGGCCTGGTCCGTGTCTGTCTGTCACCATAGTTCGCCTTCTCATCAAGACAGGCTGGGCAGTCCTTCCTCACAGCTCAGTGCCTTCGCCACCCCGCCACCCCATGGGAAGTCCCAGAACCACCTTGCCTCCTTCCTGTCCTCAGCCAGCTCATCTTACCAGCTCCAGGCCCTGTGGACTGTCTTCTGCTCTCCCACCTGGGCCCCGACCCCAGACCTCTGGTCTCGGCTGAGGAGGCAGCCTCCGACACGCTTCCCTGGGCTTTGTCTCCTGTGTTCTTGCTACAGCTCGAAAGCTGAACCTAACACACACCCTCCCACCACCTGAAAAGGTGCCACCCCAGGACAGACCAGACTTCCATGTCTGGCATCCAAGGTCATAAACAGATTCCTCACCCTCCAGAGAAACCATCCTGCTGGCTCTTTCTTGCATGGGCTCCTTGCTTTCTTGGTGTGACTCTTAGAGTCAGCAGATGTGGGTTCAAAGTCAGATGTAGCTACTGTGAGCTGGCAGAATCCAAGCAAGTGGCTTCATGTCTCAGGGCCTCAGTTTCTCCCAGAAGGACCATCCCTTCCATGAGGGGCAGGGCGTTTGTGGGTTAATACAGAAAGCTCTCCATTCAGTATGTAATCCATAGGGAAGAGTTAACCCTTTCTCATTGGCATTCGTATTCTCAGTATTGGTTTATTAGCGCCAGTGTTACCCTGGAGCTCTGAGTCTTTTCTCACATGGCTGCCCCACCCCAGGCCCTGCCAGATGAATCTGCCCCTCCTTCCAGGCCTAGCACAGTCCACCACCATCCCCAGAATCCGTGTCACTGTCTTGCGTGCCCTGTACCTCTCTCAAGGCACTTCTCACACACCACCACGGGCGACAGCTATCTCTATACCTCTTTCTCTGTTTCTTACAGCAAGTTTCCTGAGGTCCTGTTTTACGCCCTCCCGCAACTTGGGAAAGATCCAGTGTTGGGATGACCCAGTGTTGAGGTGAATGACTAACATGCCACGTGAGAGGGACAAGATCCAAAAGCTAGATCAAAGGGCCACATCTAAAGTACAGAACTACCAGAAGTCACTGTAAAGTCCAGCCCTTAGAATTCAATAATGGATCAGTCACCTCTGTAGAGGATGGGACGATCTGATTTGATGAAGGCTCCTAGGGAAAAGTGCCTAAGGGCTTTAGTTTTCAAATGCTTATTTTTAGAGAACCTCATATGTGGTAGGCACAGTTCTAGGAGCTGGGGACAGAGCAGTAAACAAAAGAGAAAAAGCCCATGCTCTGATTAGCTAATGTGGCAGTGAGCCAACAGTGAGACCTGTCCCAAGGTTGCATTCATAGAAGTATAGTGGGTAGGATAAGGGAGGTGGAAGCCTCTGCCCTGACCAGATTACAGCTGGAATGTTGCATCCACCTTTGGTCACTGCCCATTAAGCAAGACCCTGGTGGTGCCCAGGAATGAAAAGCAGGATATCTTAGCAAGTGGGGAAAGGCTGGAACCCGGGACTCTGGTTAGTATGAGAAGATGTGATATGGAGGAAACTTGATTTCTGTCTTTATATGTTAAGAATGGATAAACTCAGAGCTTCACTATTCTCATTGTTTTAAATTCCTTTTTAAAATTTTGAACAAGAGCTGCCCTGACCGAAGGGTGAAGCCAGCCCGGGTGCAGTCTCAATTGTCTTTTGTATCTTTTGTTTTGTTTTTAGCAGAAGTGCAGTTTGTGATTTAGCCAATGAGTGCAGAGAGATACAAAAGTGTTTCAAATGGATTATTCATTTTTATTTGAGATGTTTTTGTCTACTTCTCCAAATCTGAATGTGTCATAATTCTTAAAAAGTCTGTAGAGGCAAAATATATTGCTGACATTATTTCCTCCGAAAGTCACTGTGCTCTCTGAAAAAAAATGAAGTCCTGGAAGTCAGCGAAGTTCAGACAATTGGTTTCTTCGTCTCAATAGCATTTGGTCTGTAGTGTTGGATCAGAGACAGATTTTCATTCAAGATAATAATACTCAGCTTGAGTAACCACTGCATGATCAGAGTGTTCAAGGTTAATTTTTTAAAATTTGTATTCAGTGGTTAAAAATAGGTAACATATGAACATAGGAAGCTTCCAAAAGTACATGAGGATATACCATCTCCGTGCCCAGCCTGCAGTCCCTGTCCTCGCTCAAAGGCAATTACCGTAAAGTTTCTTGTGATACATTCCAAAAATATTTACAGCGTAACAAGAATATATGTGTATGTATATATCTATGTATGCTTGTATATGTGTTTACTTATGAACATAAATAGTAACATAAACATAACCACACCATCTAGAACAATCAGGTTGTCTCAAAGGCATTTTTTTTTTAGACAGAGTCTAGCTCTGTCAACAGGCTGGAGTGCAGTAGCACGATCTCGACTCACTACAACCTCCACCTCCCAGGTTCAAGTGATTCTCCTGCATCAGCCTCCTGAGTTGCTGGGATTACAGGCGCCCACCTAGCTAATTTTTGTATTTTTAGTAGAGATGGGGTTTCACCATGTTGGCCAGGATGGTCTCGATCTCCCGACCTTGTGATCCCCATACCTCGGCCTCCCAAATTACTGAGATTATAGGCCTAAGCCACCACACCCGGCCATTCAAAGGCAGTTTTCTAGGAGCTGCAGGAGGAGGAGGTAGAGAGGATTCCCCTAGTGACCCAGGGATGGCTCCAGTTCCCAGTTGGCTTGGGCTCTGGCCATATGGAACACTCCTCCCCAGGCATTCTTGACTGTGGCTCACAGAGGCAGATCGCAAAGCCCCAAACCCATCATCATCCAACCTGTTCTCACCTTCCTATGGAAGGAGGAATTGGTGACAGTAAAGAATTAGAAAGGCGTTAACCATGACGATGGTGACCAATTTGAGTAGCTCTTTGTAACCCATTTAGGGATGATCAGTGGTGCAGCCTTTGTGGTGGGGAAAATCAAAAGTCCATGGACTTGTTGAGGCATCCCCAGGTAGAAACAGAAGAAAAGCCTGGTAGTTTTGGAGCCATTCTCTGCCTGCTGTGAGGGTTGTCTTGGGCTACATGGACCATAGCTCAGAGTTGGAGAGTTGTCATCTGAAATAACGAGGCAGGTGAAGCACCTTGGTATTCTTGGCTCCATGGAAGCAGCTGCTGTGGAGGGGCTGTGGCAGTGAGATGAGGCTGGATGAAAGACAGAGGGCATTTGTAGGTAGGCAGCTTCTGGAGGCACCAGGGCCAGCTGCCCTGGGGTGTTGTCACTGGGGAATCCAGAGCCTTCCTTCCACTCTAGGAACCCTCCAATTGCAGCCACTGGGACTCTTTCAGTTCAGAGGCTCTTTCGTGTCCAAAAGTTCATTTATTCATTCATTCGTTCACTTACCCATCCATCCATCCATCCATCCATCCATCCATCCATCCATCCATTCACTGGTTCATTTAAAGTGTTTATGAAAGGTCTACTCTGGGCTAAGTGCTTTCAGGTGCTGGGGCTTCAGAGGCAAACCACACACACAGTCCTGCATTCACTGCCCTGACTGTGATGGCTAACCCCGCCCTCACCTCTGTTGTCTGTCCTTCCTGACAGATAAGTCAGGGACACTTGGAGAACAGTGTGAGGAGTGCTGTGATGGGGAGACACTGAGTGCGCAGAAGGTGAGGGGCCATCATCCACCTGGAGGTGACCATGGGGACACTGCCAGGCTGCAAGCCAGGCCTGGGAAGCACTCCAGGAAGTGGGGACCAGAAGAGGCTCAGTGGAGGAAGAAGGCTGGCCCCTCAGAGGAATTACTGGCTTTTAACCTCTCAGGTGTGAGAGGTTGCCCAGAGAAAGTGGAAGGGAGAGCATGTGGGTCCTTGCAAGCCAGGGAAGGGTGTGGACCTGACCTTAGGCCATAGGGAGCCATTGGGGCTGTGTAGGGTGGGAGTGAAGAGGGGCTTGGTCTGGAAGCCGTATGCTCTGGAAGCTCTGGGCAAAAGCTGGCAGGTCTGCATTTTGCCTTCTGTGGGCTCCTCAGCAGAGCAGGCCACAACTGCTGAAGGGAGGGCTGTCTGCCAGTCTGAAGTGACCCACAGCCCCTGCAGGGCCCAGTGCTGTGGGACAGAAGGCTCACACTCCAAGCGGGTCCTGCCTGCCTCCACCTTGCAGAGCAGAGCCAAGCCCAGACCCACAGGGGAGCCTCTGTGGGCACCGGGCATGGAATTTTCCTCTCAGGGTTTGACCCAGTTCCTGGCTGTTATTCAGTCACTCTGGATGAGCCTGTGGAATTCCAGAAAGGTCCAACGTTAGAGAAGAGTGCTAAGTTACCAGGGTCTTGCTTGCGCCCTGCCTGAACAGCTCGAGGACTTGGCCGAGCCATTTGTTCCTCCCTAGGGATCCTTGTCCATCAACCCCTTTCCCAGGGCCACGCTGCACCCTGGAGGCCGCTGTGAGGTGCAGGCACCTCTCCTGAAGGAAGGTCACGTGATATCCTAGCCAGTGACAGAGGCCTGCACCAACTGTGATACCAGTGCCCGGAGACTGAGGAAACTGGGGAAGTGCAAAGGGCTGGTTTCCACTTTTTAGAAATGACCAGTTCTGTTTCTCAAACTTAGAAAATCATACAGGAATCAGAGAGTAGGTTTCGATTTGTGCCTGCCAGTTCTCAAGTCACTTACATTTGTGTGGAAACTTGCTTTTAGATGCTTGTTTTTCCCAGAAGATGCATTCAAGGCCAGCTCCTCCCCACCGTCCCCCTCACCAAAGTTCTTATCTGCTCTCAGCATTTTCTGGGTCATGTTGTGATTGTTCCTGAAGGGGGCTTATCTCCACTAATAGGTTATAACAAAACTGCTTGAGGGTTAGAACCACATCATATTTAGGAGCTGACACCCAATACCATGCAAGAAGCTTGAGGCAGGAAAGAAAGATCGTGGGCAGTGTTTGGGAAGCATCACATAATACTCCCTAGAGATGGAAGACAAATACAGGTGTCATGGAGCAGCAGAGGCAGAGTTAGCAGCTCATCAGCACAGGCCGTTCTTCCTGAGCGTGTATCCTAGTGATGGAGATTGATCCCTACTCCTCCTTAGCTGACAGACCATTGATAAGAACGAGGAGGGTGATGATGGTGATCAGCAGTTAAGGCATGCCGCTACTGTGTGCCAGGCACCATGCAAGTGCTTGAAGAGCCTCACCTCATTTAGTCCCTCTAACATCCTTATCAGGGCAATTCTGTTATTAGCCCCCTCTTACAGTTGGGAAAATTGAGTTCCAGAGAGTTTACCATTGGCGCAAGTAACACAGCTACTCAGTGGGAAAGCTGTGCCTCCACCCATGTCGGCAGAGTCTTAAGCACAGCTCGAGTTCTGGTCTCTACCACTCTGGGATGTCCTGTGAAGCCCCTGCCACAGTGAATGGGCATGGCTGGGTGCTCTGTCTACTTAGGGCTTCCAGATTCCTGAGGATCATGTGTATGCGTCTGTGTGTGTGTGTGTGTGTGTGTGTGTGTGTGTTGATGTGAGAGAAGAAGAGAGGGGGCAATTTAAAAAGCGTATGTAGGTGTTTGCCAGGCCCAACAGCTTGCCTGTAGTGTTTAGTGCATGTGTATCAGGGTCTGGGAGGAAAAGCACCATCAGGCATGACATGGGTCAGGGCAGGGCGTGACTGGAACTTCCCTGTGTGGTCTCTGCCTACACAGGTCCTTTGGGCTCTGTCCTGGGATGGGGCCTGGGTGGACCGCACCACGAGCCGTTCTCTACCCCTCCTCGGTGGCCCTGCAGAGGGTGTGGGTCAGTCCCCTGCAATAACCGGGCCCCTGTGCAAAGGTGTTTTTCAGAGGCGTCACTGTGAACGCGGTGCGGGGCTTCCCCATGAGCGCGGCCATGTTCCTTGGGTACGAGCTGTCGCTGCAGGCTATCCGCGGGGACCACACAGTGACGAGCCCATGAGCGCCAGGTCAGTGTGCTTCCATCCTGGCCAATTGTGCCTCCTGGAAACTTGAAACTCTTTTTTTGTCATGAGAATGTTGTGACCTTCTGAAATGTCCTGTCGTTTGTCACATATCTAATCTGTGTTAGGCTGGGGCCATCTTCTCATCATCAAACAGCAGTTCAGAAATGCCCACCAGTGACTGTGGTATGTTGAGTCCCCAGGGACCGTGTCTGGCATAGAATGTGCCTGTTTCCAGACAGCTCACCTATCCATCTTCCCATCCAGCAGCTTCAACACCCCTTGCAGAGAAGGGCTTTTACCTTCACTGTGCAGACACAGTGACCCAGGCTCATAGGTGAGGACTGCAACCAGGATACCCGCA
The DNA here is from genome assembly GCA_004027715.1 of Plecturocebus donacophilus. NCBI lineage: Eukaryota > Metazoa > Chordata > Mammalia > Primates > Pitheciidae > Plecturocebus > Plecturocebus donacophilus. Next base: position 41,446 of record PVKP010002931.1, on the reverse strand, counting down.
GGGGGCCATCTCCCCACCTCCCTACTGATCTGAGAGCCTGACTCAGAGCCACTCACAGGCTCCCAGAGCCCTAGGGGATAGTTCTCCACCACCATTTCTTGCCTCCCATACCCTCTTTCTTTTTCTTTCTCATTGCAGAAAGACCACTGTAGCCTGAGGACTCTTCTAAAGACAGAAATCTGACTCCTGTGCTCACACACCCTCCTTGGCTCCCCATTACCCTGTAGACAAAAAGCCTTCACACTGCCTCCTCTGGCCTCATCCCTCACCACCGTTCTGAACGTGCCGCCCTGTCTCTTGCCCCTAGGTCTTTGCTCAGGCTGGCCCCTCTGCCTGACATCCTATTCTCGCTCCTTCCCCGCTTGTTCTTGGCTTCGCCAGCTCTTTATCACCCAGGCTGTAGAAGTCTCCTCCTCCAGGATGCCGGCTTGCTTTCTCAGCTGGGGTGAATCGTGCCTTCTGCAGACCATCCCCTGCCACCCCCACTGCATCCTAAGTGCCAGAGGACGCCCTCATTTCCCAGGCAGGGCTGCTACAGCCATCCCCACCTTTGCACTGATGGTGCCTGGCACATAGAACGGCACACAGAAGACCACTCAGCAGTGCTGTTCGATGGGTAGATGACCAGCTCCCTGTATCCCTGCAGGCCTCCTCTTCCTCCTGTGCTTTTTCTTCCTTCTTGCTCCTTATCTGGCCCCAAACTGGCTACCTGGAAAGCCCAGAAGACAAAGTGGGAGTGGACTGAACTTTCTAGTCAACCAAGAGGCCATTTGACATCAGCCTTGGTTACCACAAACTCTCCTAGGAAGGATGATCTTTGTCTCCAAAACCTCACTGCTGCCTCCCCTGTGAGCTGGCAGGGGCGTTCTCTGGACAGCAGAGCCCTGCCGTGGTGCATGGGCGGTGCCAGAACCTGGACAAAGGGAGGGGCCTGACCAGTCAGGCTGACTGTAGTGAACCCAGGACAAGCCCCAGAAGCTGGCTTCAAATAAAACACTCTCCACTTTTTGCTAAAGCAGCAACATTCACAGCTTTTCTGGCTTTTTGCCCTTTCTTATAAAAGGGAAAGGGTAGCAACACAGTTTGCATAATTAAACATCTTGAGTGAAGAGTTAACTGCATTTGGGTGGCGTCCAGGACAGGGAAGGAATTTGTCTTATTCTTAAAGCTGTGCTCAGATATTGGCCATTTCCCCCTTTTAACAGAGAAAAGTAATTTCTTTAAAATCCTATAATAAACACCATACATTTTTATTGTAGAAAAAAATAGAAAATTCAAATAAACAGAAAGAACAAAATAACAAGACCTGTCATCACAAGACCTTGTTATTATCCTTCCAAGGCTGTCTTATGTGTATTTCCAAATTGGGATCCTGCTCTACACAGTGTTTTACAGCCCTGTCTTCTCATTTAGTAGTTTGGGATCATTTTCCCATGTCATGAAATCTTCCGCTACAAGATAGTTTTAATGCCAAGACCTCCCAGATCCTAGAGTGGCTGGATGCCTGCCCAACCTGTCGTACCTGCCACTGTGACCAGCTGGGTGATTAACTGCTTCGGCACAAAGGAGGAAGTTTCTAGCAAGACAATCACGATTGTCCTGCATTTGGCCTTTCATAAGCAGTGACCAACCCCAGTGGAAGCTTTTCTTTCTGAAAGTGCTCTTTCTTGCGAGGAGCATGGCTGCCTATCTGCCTTAGGAGGGAGGACTGCTAAGGCAGGGAGGAGGCTGCTGCCTCCTAGTGGGAGACGGAGGTTCCCAATCACTCTTCTGCAGATTCATCTTAAACAGGCCTTGCCCATGGCATTCAACTTCCTGCTCTAACCCAAAACACTAAGGCCTTTTAATGAGACTGGATCTTAATTTACCAAGTAGCTCTGAGATTTGGGGCAGACCATGGTCAGGCAGCAGTCACACCCACTCTTTGAATGCCTCCTGCATTGTCTAGACCCAGGACAGAGTGAAACGTGTATATTAGAGATCTAGGGAGGCAAGCAGTCCCTAAGAAGCGGCAGGGTGAGGACTATCTCAAGAGTTCCTGGGTACAGATGGCAGGGATGACTTGAGAATTGTTTCTAAGAGCTTGCAGGAGACAGATCACCCAGCTCCAGCAGCGCCAGGTGCCTTCCAACAGCCAGGCACAGATCTCTCCCCCAACTCCCCTAGGTCCCGTGCGGGAAGATCAGTGACCTTTGGTGGTAAAAGTGGCATCTCATCCACTCACCAGCGGCTGGTTCATAGACTTGTCTGTGGCTCATGAATCCAACTCTGCCATCCCTACCTGTCCACCAAGACCAGCCCCCAGAGCTTCCTGGAATAACACTGGTCTGCCCTCTGTCCTGACATGCACCCTCCAGACCTCATTAGCCTACTTTCAGTTTCAGGAAAACCCATGTTCAAGGAAAGAAGATACAGTCTTCTTACGATGCCTTTTTTGAACATTTACAAATAGCCCTGGCAACGCTGAGAGCCTCTGTCAGTTTGTACTTTGCCTCGGTGCTTCACATACCCAGTCTCCAAATGGGTTGTTTGACCCCGAGATCCAAGATTTCAAGACTCCAGTTAGATGACGTTCTTATCTTTCCTCCTTTTTCCCAGGGCTTCATTCCATTAACAGGTCAATGCAAAAGTGTCTGCAGAACCCATGGTGTGAATTTACTGAAGAGAAAGATGGACATCCCGCCAGGTGGGCTTTCAGCCAAGCACGCTGTCCTCAGAACCCCTTCCTTCCTTCACAAGCACTCTGATCCTCACCCTGGCTGGGGCAGTGGAGCTCCTGCCTTGGAGGGATGCAACTGACCACTGGTCAACTGATCAACTGTTTTGGCTTTGGATTTGCACTGGGTAACAACAGACGAACAGACCAGAACAAAACAAAACTGGACTAAAATCCTGCCCCCATGGCTGTTGTAAATTCACTGGGAATTCACGGAAGAGCTGAAGTTGGCTCTAAGTTTCCAAATAAAAGCATTAAAAACCTCTTCACATTGTTTCTGTATCAGATGCCTCTGCTTGGCTTCCAAGAGAGAATGACCTGGCCACTGTCATTCCCCTCTCTGTTCAGGCCTCTGTGGGTATTGCAGGCCCAGAGGGAAAGCCCCTTCGCACAGGTGAGGAGAGAAACTAACTGGGGCAGCCTGGCTTCTTTTTTCCCAGATGCCTAAGGTCAGCAGGGGTGGGCATAGCAGACGAGAAGGGCGATGAGGGACAGAAACCTTCTAGGGGTTCTTCCACCCTGAGCAGTGACACATGTTGGTGACTTGCCTCAGAGAGGCACTCTCTGAGCCTTATTTTTACATGGAGAACTTAACAAAACAAAATACTTGATCCACAGTCTGGTTTCCAGAGTGACTTCATTGTTCTAAATTTTATTCCCTACTAGAGCCACGTGGGGAAGCCATTGCTATTTTGCTGTTATGTGGCTTGAGTCCCTGCAACCTCTCCCAGTTCTGTGCCCACGACAAGCATTCCCAGCCAATCACAGAGCCCTTTCTTGATGAGCTGAATGGCGCCTCAGAGTCCTTCTCAGCACAGTGCCCCCGGCAGCCACCATCAGCTGCGCGGAACTGTCATACAAAATAAATCTATTTGCCATCCCTGGCTTAAATCCCAGTGCAGGAAATGTCCCCAAATTTGTTCTTTTTTCTTTCCCTTGAAAAGGTCTTCCTTGCTTTCTCCACTACCCTGTTCCCCCACCCTCCCCTGCCTTTGAGTGATTTGGCATGTCTGAAAATTCTCTGCCTTAATAGACCCAAGACAAAAGCAATGCTATGGTGTAAACAAGTTGAAAGTGTTCAGTCTCTTCCGTGTAAAACGTGTTAGGGGAGCAGAGGGTTCCCTGCTTGAAATAAAACTGTCAGCGTGCCCTCTTCAATCTTTCTCTTCACGGCCTCTAGGACTGCGGGGTCCCCGGGGCATCTCTGTAGGCTGCAGTTCAAGCTGCCCACCCTCCAGCAGTGGGACATTCATTCATTTGTTCAGTCATCAAACATTTGTTGAGCAGGTGCTAGCCTACATGGCGGGAACAGCCACGAGGGACTCCAGTGGCGCACCATTCTGGTGCATTGGAGAGGCTCTATTGACTGGAGGGACGAGCCTGCCTGTGGAGAGATGTTTCTGGTACCTGCTTCTTCCCTGGGTAGACCTGAAGTCTCTGCTCTAACATGTTCTAGAATGTATTTCTTAAGTCTGCCTCAACTGGACCATTTCCCGGTGCTAGGTGTGGTTGCACAGTTTGTTTAGCAGTGGTGCTGTGTCCAGAAGGCCAACTGGGGTCTTCTACTGGATGCTCCTGATGAGGCTGAGGTGCAACAACCACCTTCTTCAGGTGTCTGAGCCTTTCCTAGTTTCTATTAATCATCATGGCACCTCTTGATAGTAGGAGGAGGTAAGCAGAGAAGCATGCTGATCCAGTTTACACATGAAGAAACTGAGGCTCCAACATACCTGAACCCCAGCTCAGGACTTTACCACCAATCACATTTGATAATCTTCCTGAGGCTACACTCCCCTGCTGTCCAGCCCAGGGAACATCGCCAGCAGCCATGATGATGGCAGGTGGTGTGAAAAAGATAAAGTTGTTGGGACGTGTAAGTATGGAGTCTCAAACTGCTATTGAAGGCCTCCTATGAACCACATTAGAACTGCCCTTCTGGACTCCCATTGCTCTGGTCCAGGTTCCCTGTGCTCCCACCATTTCCCTCATCTTGTCCAGTGCCAGGCATATAATGGGCATTTAAATGTTTGCTGAAAGAATTCCCAAGTGATCCAACCAGCCTGCTGGGCCAGCTGCTGTCTGCCCCGCACCCTCCAGGCTTCCCTGCCTCTGTGCTTTTCCCTAACCTATAGGACACTCTTACCGCCAGCATCACCAGGCACAGGAATGCTCCCTGCTTTTGGCCCAGCTCCAATACTTTAAGCCCTGAGGTGTCTGGGCTTCCTAGATTCTCTCTCTCTTCTTCCAGCAGCATCCATGGCCCTTCCAGCGACATGACCCCGCTGGCACTGTGTCCCTCCCTGTGCTACAGTCATGTCTGTGCACCCTCTCTTTCTCACCGGCCTGTGCCCACCTTACAGCCAGGGCTGAGTTGTCCCAAGCCTTAGATTCAGCATAGCAGCAAGCATGAACAGGGTTTAGAATAAAGGAAGCATAAATTAATGGGCAAAAATGCAAGCATGGCCATGTTAATTGAGAATTGCTTGTAATAATGAAAATTCAGAAACTTTCTAAATGCCTATCAATAGAAGAGGGGGTTAAACAAATTGAGGTGCATCCATTCTCTAGAATAGTATCACACAGCCACTAAAAAGAATGAGGTGGACTTTAAATATATTGTCATGGAAATATGTCAGCAACATTGGAAGTGCAGAAATGGAAGGGTAGAATAAAGTATATGATGTTATTCATTTTCATTTTAAAATATATATTATATGTGTGTAACTACATAGGCAATGAAAAACTCTGGAAGGATACACACCGAATTTAATAGTGGCTATTTCTGGGACATAGGATTGGGAGAAGGCTTTTAGTGCTCACTTTGATGATGGTGATTTCTTTGTATATCACTATAATGATGGTGATTTGATGACGGCGATTACCACAATGTTTCGATTTTTTACGGCATGTACATATTGTTTTTATAATTCCTTAAAAGCACATCTTATTGCCGAGCTAGGGCTCCCTGCTGGGCACTTGTTTTTCAGGCTGCAGGCTGGCTCTTCCTCACCGCCCAGCCTCAGCCCAGTTGTGAGTAACAGCCCCTGCCCCCGTCCCCACCCCCACCCTCCTCCATGCTGGGCAGACACTGCCCCAGCACACCTTCTGCACCCTCACTCCCACCCATGAACATCTGGGCTGTGATGAATGAAACTCAGCCTTAATGAAGAAACTGGCTCCATCCCAAACAAATCTCATGTGGTAGCCAGAACTGGGAGGGGTCAGCTAGCAACGGGTCTGCTTCCTCTTCGATTTTTCTGGAGGGCAATCTTGTGGAATAGTTGGGGCCAACAGCTTGGGAGTTTTCCCCCATCAACACATTATGGTTTTATTTAGCCAAATATATATGTATGCGTGTGTGTGCGCACATATGTGTGTGTGTGTGTGTGTGAGTGTGTGTGTGTGTGTGTGTGTGTGTGTGTGTAGTCTGACAGTGCCCAGTGCTGTGCTAGGCACTGGGTGACAATGGCAGGGACCCTGCCCTCAGGAAGCTTAGTATCAGACATTAATTTCTGTGTCATGATCAGGAAAGTCTTTAAACAAGTGGAATTCTATTTTTAAGAAGGATGAAAACAGAACAGAATTTCAAGCCAAGCACCAGTTTTGGTGTCTGTGTCCTGGAGTTGAGGGACTTCAAGGTTGGCCAATTTGCCTTACTAGGGATGATAAAAAGAAGAACAAAAACCATTACCATATGCAGCAGCAGTTCTCGATAGCAGCCTTTCACTCCTAAATATTATTAAGTGCCCCAAAGAACATCTGCATAGATATACCAACGTTTACCAGAAATTCAAGCAATTTCAAAAATATTTATCCACTTAGGTATAATAATAAATCCACGACATTTTACATAAATAACATTCTATAAAAATAACGATTCTTTCTAAACCAACATAATTAACGAGAAGACTTGCATTGTTTTCTCTTTTTGCGGCTAAGTCTGACTTAAACAGAGGGCAATTGTTCCCCTGTCTGCTTTTGCTTTTAGTCTATGGGTTATCTCTTGCAATGCAGCCTTTGGGAAACTCCATTGTACGCTTGTGAGAACATGAGATTGAAAAGAGCAGATAACATCTTAGCGGTCTACGAAAATAGTTTTGACCTTGTGGGTTCCCTTTGAGAACTAACTGCTGCCCTAAAGAAAAAAAAAAAAAATCCCTCACCCAAAAGCTGATACCCTGAAGAACCGCCACTTGGTGGCAGCAGAGGTCAACCAAACCCTCCGCGGGAGTCCGCGTCTGGGGTGGACGACCTTGGCCCTGTGGGGAGAGCACCAGGGCCCGTGACACTTCTCTTCCTGTTTCCCGGGTGTGTCCATCTCCCGCGGTGTTGCCCTTTTCCTTCTCTGTGGTGGAAAGAACTTCACAGGAGGGAGACCTTCCCCTTGGGTTCCAGTTTCAGTAGGCCATGGGCTACCTGCATGCTCTTGCAGGCGTCGGCGACCCCTGAGCCATCTGTAAAATGGACACACTGGTCTCCCTTACCTACCTTGCACAGCTTTCATAAGAATCAAGTGCAAACGTGGTTTTGTAAACTGTAAAGTGCAAAACATAGGGGCTGGAGGAAGGGGGGCATGGTGTGATTTTTCTGGTTTCTGTTCTTTGCCTGCCTTCTTGTCTGAGTCTGGTCGTTTGCTTTTTCCAGGAGGTGAACACAGGGTAACCCCAGTGTTCCCTCATCTCTGCATGTGAAGCCCTGAGAGCCGCCAAAGTTTGGCCTTTGGACCTCCAAGTGGACACCAGTTAGCAAGCATGGGCTAGGATGGTGCAGACACTGACGTGGCCCTTCTAATGCCTGAGATGCCTCATGAGTCATTGATACAAGCCTTCCAAGGTTCTGACCCCCAATGCCCACTCTGTTAGGCTGGCATCAAAGAGGTTTCCAAGAAATGTTTGGTCCAGCAGAGAAGTCCAGACCATGAACACCAGGGAGCCAGATACCATCCAGAGAGATGTTGCTTCGCTCCTCTGGCTGGGCATGGGGAGGGGCCAGCGAGCCACGCCCTCAAGTCTCAAGTACCACATCCCCGTGCCTGCCCTCTCCTCTCAGTGCCGACTGGGTTTCTCCCCGCTCCTGCACCCATGGATCCTGAGGACAGCAGCAGCGCCTTCCTCACCGCACGCTGAGCCCAGTGCCTGCTCCTCATTGCGCACTTACTAGTGTCTGTTGAGTGATTAAATCACATCCTCAGGTCTGCATCAAATAAATGAAGCTTTCTTTATTTCTTGTTAACTCAAGCTGATGACAGAAAAAAATAATTTTGCCATTTCAGGGTAAAACTTTGAAAGTCCAAGTTAAATGCTCAGTTCAAGATTTTTTCCTTTTCCACCTTCCCCTGGGGTTGGCTTTAAATCTGGGGGTTGGGGGATTTGGGATTTAGGGAGAGGCTTCAGGGTCCTGGGAGATGCTCTGTCCTACCCTGGTGTTCTTCCTGGCTAGTCCTGGGCATGGCTTGCCCTCCAGGGTGGCTTCTGTAGAAGCATCTCAATCCCATTTGGTCCCTGACCTGTGGTCCGCATATATACCCATCCCAAGTCCTCTCCAGCTTACCACCCTCCAAGACACATCAGTGCTCCTCTCTGCCCCATATGAACATCTTTGGTTTCTCCATTGGAATTATTCAGGGGGCTGCATCAAGCCCACCTTCCTAGGGCCTGTGGGTGTTCCTCCTTATACCCCACCTTATGTGTGGTGGCAAGAGGCATTCGCTTTTCATGCTATCTCCCAGGGCGTTCAGGGCACGCGGCTCATGTGCCCTTCACTCTCAGTTTTCTACCGTCCCCTGGAGTTCTGCCCCCTACCCCGAGGCTCTGCTGGGGGCCAGGCAGAGAGCCCTTCTCTAGGGAACTCAGCTGTGTCTGCCATCATCCTCTCCTCTCTGACTTCTCTTCCATAGCCCAAGGAGTTACTTCCTATCCCAGGGCTAGAGAGTTACCATTGGAAATTCTAAAGCCAAGAATTAACCTCTGTATCAATAGCCTCTATACCAGTAAGTGCAAAATCTGACAAAATCCAATCTCATTCATGAGAAAAGTGCTTAACAGACTGAAAATAAAAGGGAATTTTCTCAGCCTAATCATAAGCATTTATGAAAAGTCCACAGCTTACATCATATTAATATTTAATTGTGAATGACTGGGTGCCTTCCCACTAAAATCAGGAACAAAACAAGAATGTCTCCTCTCACCAACTTCTATTCAACATTGTATTGGAGGTTCTAGCCAGAAATTAGGCAAGAAAATGAAAGAAAAGGCATCCAAATTGCAAAAAGAGAAGTAAACTGCCTCTATTTGCAGATGATATGATACAGTATAGTGATGTTTGCACAACATGCCAATATACTAAAATCCATTGAATTATACACTTTCAATGGGTGAATTGTATTGCATATGAGATATGAAGCATATCTCAATGAAGCCATCTTTTTGTTGTTGTTGTTGTTGTTTAAATAGGGTCTTGCTCTGTCACCCAGGCTGGAGTGTAGTGGTGCAATCACGGCCAACTGCACCCTCGACCTTCTAGCTCAAGTGATCCTCCCATCTTATCCTCCTAGTGTCTGGGACTACAGTTGCATGTCACCATGCCCGGCTAATTTTTGTATTTTTCATGGAGACTGGGTTTCACCATATTGACCAGGCTGATCTCAAACTCCTGAACTCAAGTGATCTGCGTCAGTCTTCCAAAGTACTGGGATTATAGGCATAAGTCACTGTACCTGGCTAAAGCCATCTTTTTAAGGTGATAAAAATAAAGAATGAAGCCCTTTGGGTCCTCTTTGTGTTTCTGCTGAGGCCTCCCTTTGCAGAGAAAGGGAGTTCTTGGTCTGGGGTCAATGAAACAAGGGTGATGAAATGTGGCAGTGGGAGGAGAGGAATGGTGAGGTTGAGACATCACAGCATCTTCCTGCTTCAGACCGGGTGGATGGACAGAGGGAGGGAGGGATGGAGAGATGGACGAGCCAGCCTTATGGCTGGCCACATCTTGGTTTGGTTTTGGCCAGCAGTGTGTGCTTTGGCCTGGAATCTACTGGAAGCCGCTCTACCTGGGGCCTGACAACCTGGCGAGGGTAGCAACTTCACCGCTTGTGAGCAACATGCTTCTGGCCAAGTTATGCAACCTCCTTGGGCCTAGTTATCTCATTTGTGCAGTGGGAAAAATTACATACAACAATTATATAAATATCTCATGGCATTGTTGTGAGGATCCAACCAGATATTCTACAAAATTGGCTTAGCAGAGTGCCTGGTACAGAGTAAACACTAAATGTTGGTTCTCCTTTCTCCAGGGCGGCGTCTTGATGAATCTCTACTCTCCTGCCACAGAGATGATAATTGTAGCACACTTCACTGTAAGTAAACCCTCCTTGGAGCTTGTCTGCAGGAGTGAACACTGAAGATTGTGTGACTTTTGCAGAAAAGTGAAGGGACAGCACCAAGCTACTCTGGTGATTAATCTGCAGCAGTGAGTGGAAGCTTGTCTCTGCTCATTTCCTCAGGCGACACACCGCATTTCCGAGTTGTATTCTGAAACCATCACCAGCCACCAGCATCTGTCCCTGCTGTGATCCTGCTTGGGGTGAGCATTGCTGAGATGGGTGTCTCCCCAGGCTGCAGGTGGTAAACTACACAGTGTCACACGATGCAACTATGTCTGGGGCCAGTCATTCAGAAAACCCACATGGAGGAGAGGAGGAGAGGAGGAGAGAAGGCCCTGCAGCTGCGGTCTGGAACTCCATGCAGCTGCTGTCCAGGGAGCTACAGAAACTTCTGTCCCTCCTGGAGACACCCAACCCAGCCCCAGATAAAAAGTCTTGGAGAGAGTGCCTCGCTCACTTGGTAAATAGGGCTTGAGCTAGACATAGGCTGTTTTGTTAATGCAGCTTACCAATTTTTTAGCATGATTCTGAAATCTAAACAGCTCTGAAAACTCAAGGACTCATTTGGCTGCAAAACCTGAACATTTCGGTGACTGCTGCGGGATTGATATGTTTAATTATGGAATCTTGCCCCAGGGCCTGCTATGGGTGTTATGTAATATATGGCGCATGGATTGTTTCAATTTTATAAAAGGCTAAAAAGCTTGAATTCTGAAACTTGTCAGACTCCCTAGGTTTCTGGATATGAGAGTGTGGACTGGAATTATGATGAGTCTATTTTACCCTTAGGCTGTGGTCTGGAGAAGCACAATGTACACCCTCAGTATAAAGAGAATAAGAAGGGGCAGAATGCAAACAGCGAAGGGTTTGGAAGCAGAGAGCACTAGGGGTGAATCTTCCTCTAAATCTCCACCTGTGGGATCTTGGGAATGCCATTCAGACTTTCTAAGCTTTGGTTTCAGTATCTATAGAACAGAAACACTGTAATAATAATATCTACTTCCTACCTGAACTAGTGGGTGAAGCACTTAATTATTAAGCAGTTATTCTGCATGCCCACATTCCTGAGCAGTCTCCCACCTGCAAACTGCTGCCGTCTCCTGTTTTAGGTGCACAGCCAGTTTCTCAAGACTCTAGCCCTCTTGGCAGGGTCCCCTGCCTCCCTCCTTCAGACATGCCTTCAGCCTCCCCTAGCGGCAACCCTCAGATGGTCCCCACAGATATCCTTAGTAACTGCTACTGCAGCCCCAGCCACAGCCTGTGAGCCTGCATCAGGACTCTTCCCACTACAGGAGTCTCTGACCTCTTTTTCCCCTTAACAACGCTTGTGGCTTTCTTTGTTCTGAGCAGCAAGAAATGAATAATTGCCTAGAGACCAGCTCATGTTGTTTCCCCTGTATATATTTATTTCAAAATCAAGATATACAATTTTAAACAAATGATTGCAACTGATTTTAACTTACTTGATTTTTTTATTGTAACAACTTAAAGAGAAAGCTTTTTAAAGTTAATAAATAGAATAAATAATATTTCTTCTTCATATTTTGCCTCCCATTCCTCTCATCTTTTCTTTCTGGAAAGTTTCCAGGAGGCTCTTCAGAAAGGTCAGCATGTTGCCTGCCACGGTTTGGCTGCATGGCTGTTCACAGGAGAAATACTGTGGGGATGAAAGTTGATAAGGACAGAGTGACTCAAATGATGTAGCGCCAGGGAGCCCCGGAGCCGACCTGCCGAGAGCCAGAGTCCAGCGTGAAGGAGTGTGGAGATGGGCGGGGAAGGGGCTTGAGACCCAGAACACACAGGTGGTCAGGTCCAGGCTAGCTCACGTGGTGTAAAGACATCACAGGTGATTGACTTCAAGTTGGATTTCAGGGGTCTTTACAGAAACACACACACACACACACACACACACACACACCTATCAAGTGGCCCTAAATCTCCCCATTAGAGAAAGTCTTTTCTGGGAACTCTTTGAGGCCTAAAATGGTATCATTATCCTTTTGGGTTGTTTTGCCAAGGTCATTTGACAGCACAATGGCTAAGAATGAGACTCTGAGGTCACACAGACCTGAGTTTGAATCTCAGCTCTGCCACTTATTAAATATGCAGCCTTAGGCAAATTAGTTGACCTCACTGAGAGTGATAAATTGAATAATTGTCCCTAAGGTATGTATTTATTCAGTGAGACAGCATATATGAAGCACTTAGAACTAAATGCTATTGATGGTAGAAACACATGCAGCTAAACATCTGAGCACAGAGCTTTCAGCCTTCTATGATCTTGCATGGAGATGCTAACACCCAAAAGAGGCAGGGAGATCACCCCATCCAACTTGCCACCCCACTCTGCTGTCTGGGATTAGGGTATATGCTGAAGAAGAGAATCTGTGGATGGGCATTCAGGATGAGTGGCAAGCTTCCACCTTGACCTGGGTGCATTGACCTTAAATACCGTCTTAATCCAGGTCAGGGAGTGGTGGCTCACGCCTGTAATCCCAGCACTTTGGGAGGCTGAGGCAGGCAGATCACTTGAAGTCAGGAGTTAAAGAGCAGCTGAGCCAACATGGTGAAACCTCGTCTACTAAAAATACAAAAATGAGCCAGGCATGGTGGCACCCACCTGTAATTCCAGCTACTCGGGAGGCTGAGACAGAAGAATCACTTGAACCCAGGAGCTAGAGGCTACAGTGAGCTGAGATCACACCATTGCACTCCAGCCTGGGCAACAGAGCGAGGCTCTGTCAAAAAAATAAATAAATAAAACCCTCCTTAAACAACAGGAAAAAAAAAATCTCTTTTAACAACACCCATTCAGTTAGTAAATTGAATCTCTAGGATAATTTAGTATTATGTGAACTACATCCCTGATTCTCCAGATTGTAGCTTCTGATGACACTCAGAAATGGTTCTTTCATTATTCCATAAGTGGAGAGAAGTAAAAGGCCCCGTTGACATGTTTTTAAAACTAGGGGAACAATGGTCTATCTCACTTTAATTCTATTGTTTCATTGAGTCTCACTTTAATTCTATTACTTCTGATTAAATTTCCTAGATCTCCTTTATCAACCTTGAACTATCAACTCCAACTTTATCATCCTTTTGCATTCAAACAGAGTTGGCATCACCACTCACATAGAAATCACCAACCAGAACATATTACACGTAAAAACAAACTTACTGGACACTTCTTGTTTTCTAGTACTTCAACTGATTTTTTCACCCGACTGAAAATCAGTGAGTATCTTGTTTTCACTGTGGTATTAATCATCTGAGACAGTCCCTCCTTGAAGCATGGTCTGGTGCAGTTGTCCTGGTAAATAGCAAGAATTTATTAAAAGAAACAGTCTGAGGATGACTTTGAAAATATATCACAAAAAGCGATATAATAGAGATGCTTTTGATTTAATCAGTGTAACTCAAACTTGCATTATTTTTACATAGGTCCATTGCCAGTGTAGGAAGTGATCTTCAATAGTTAAAGGGATGCCATCTTTCTATAGTGACACCCCCTGGAGGAGATTTGGAGATTTCCAGTATGTTCCATCCAGGAAACACGAGGGCTGTGGGCCCTGAAATAACTCTGAGTGTTCTTTTCAACAGGTGTTTCAAGCCTTGTAAGTTGGAAAGTGCAGAGTGAGGAAAAGCCTTTCCACACCAGCTCTTGGGATGTGACAGATGAATGCAGCTGGTATTTCAGCAGCAACTAAAAACACGGACTGTACATTAAGGGGCAGGGACCGTGCTGTCTGCCTGGTTCCTCCCCAGAAGGCACTCTAGCCTCTTCTCATCTAATAGATGGACCTTGATGGGTGCAATGTCTCACCCTAGCTGGTGCGAGAAGCTCAGATTCTCCCAGGCTTTGCATGAGAAAGAAAACCGTCACTGCACCTTGGTGAAGTGCCTCCTCCTCACCCTAATCAGGAGTTTGAATCAGGAATCAGAACTTTCCTGCCACTCATCCTTTCTGCTAGAGTGGGCAGTGGCCCTCTGGAAGTCCTCTTTCCACCCACAACCTCAGATCCTCTATCTGTCCAGAGGGCAACATTCAAACCAACAGCCACCCTAATCAGCTAGACAGACAACAGAGAGGTAGGGAGGAAGGGAGAAGGAAGGGACGGGGAGGTATAGCTCGTAGATCATTCATGCCAGATGAAAGATAAGAAGCTGTCATTTTATTTACCTTGTTTCACAACCCAAGAGTTATCAGCAAATAAGTTAGAAAGCAATGTGATATGAGCTATATAGCAATTATTATATCCCAAGTTCCAGCTTCATTTAATCGTGCACATGGCCACCTATCTAAAAATATATTCAAGATTCTTTTTTTAATGTTGAGAAGTGTTTAAACTTCCCAAGAGACATAAAGTTAACTAAATACAAAAAAAAAGTTCATAATATAAGATTTCAAGATCGTAGTTTTAAAAGGGAATAATTTGTAACAATGTGGTTTTAACAGGGACTACTAATCTGTAACAATTGAATTAAACCACAATTTATAACATTAAATAGTAAATAAAGCAACTTATTTTTACTTAAAAACAAACCTAAAAAATCCAAGGTCAAAATTATATTCTTTCACTATACTTACAGAAGGAATGGGCAGACAGAGACAACTGGTCACCTGCAAGAGAAATTTCAGAGTGAAGATTCCAGGTGTGAAAATTAAAATTAATTTGGAAATTTCTTAAAGAGCATTCACTCACATTAGCACTGCAGTTGCACTTTGAAGACGGATCTTCCTAAAGCAGATAGAGAGATAAGAACCTCTAGTCAGCCCTGAGTTTTTTCATCCTCATGCATATTACACTTTGTCAATAGCCCTCTTCCCCACGGGCGCCCCCTGCAGGCTACCTGCATCTTGCCGATAAGGTAGTTGATGTCCCTGATGCCGGCTAATGTTGGACACCCGTGGCCGGCCACAGAGCACAGGAACAGCGCAGAAGTAAGGACCGTGGCCAGAAGCATCTTGACAGAGGACTGGAGCGCGCCTGCAGACACCTTCAAATTGAGTGGTATTTAAAGCTCCCTCTCAAACATGGAAAAACCCTGACATCAAACTGATACTTTTTCTGGTACTAAGAGCCCACTTTTTCTCCGTAAGCTGGGGCCACCTGATATTAACAAACAAAAAAATCAAACTGAGTCACTTGACAATGATGATGCTGTGCCAGGAAATGTCATTGCTCAGAACAGATGATTTTCAAAAAGTGGAGTACTGAAATGCTGAAGGAAAAGTTAAAGATCTAACCCCTCCCCGCTCCAAAAACATTTAAAGACAGGTATTCTGGTTGTGAAAGTTAGAATACTTTCCATGAAAGGCCAGGTCTGTGTTTTCCCTTTTTACATTATGGGAAACACTGATATAATATAGCCAATCACGGGTGTTCTAAGGAAGCGGGGCCTGGGGAGAGGGAGCGGGTGGGGGGGCAAATGCGTGATATTGCAGGCCTCTACTTCTCACTGTTGGGGTTTTCCTTTAGTAATCGCAACCTCAGTCTTACTATCCTTTATTCCCAAATCTCAATGGTTTTCCTACCCAGGACCAAATGCACCACCTAATGCAAATGCATCTTAGAAGTATCCCTTTGTGCAATTGTCCAAAGGAAGAAATCTTCAACTATAAGCACAAGAATGTGGCACCTATGCTTGTTAAAATTGGCCTTGAGGACTCCTTAGTATCTTTAGAGACCTTATATAACACTGTATGACATCAAGTAAAAACCCAGTACTTGAAATACTATAGTATCTAACATTTACTGAGCACTTACTACATACTAGTAACTATCCTAAGCATTTTATGTGCATTAAGCCATGTAATACACTCAACCACCAAATGAGGTGGGTAGTAATTTTTCTTCCCTGTTTTTTACCGTTTAAAACATTGTCTACATCTTAGCTCCCTCACCCTTCAGTATGGCTGTGTTTAATCACCATGCGTCAAAAAAACAGTCTCATTGTAGCTTTATGAAGTACTATAATTATTCTTATCTTACAGATGGAGAAACTGAGGCATAGAGAGGCAAGTAATTTGCCCAAAACCACAAAGCCAGGAAGCTGCAGAATTTGTATTCAAGCCCAGAAGTCTGGCTCCTGAGTTCAGCTCTTAATCCTTAGCTCCTATTTTTCTTTGGATCTTTTCTCCCACCAGGATATGTACTCTAGGGCCTTATGGGTCCAGTTCACCCCTATATTCTCAACACTTAAGAAGGTGCCTAGGGAACTGTGGGCACTCACTAAATGCTTGTTGAATTAAAACACTAATTTGAAAAGTAGTTCTTGAAATAGAAACTTCCTATTTCTGGGATTTATAAGATTTCAAATCTGATTTCTAGGGTACATATTTGGAGGCATGTGAGGTAAGTAAATATAGCCTCTACACAGTAGACTGAAAAGGTGAGGGGTTCTTTAGCTTAGCACTTTGAGCTGTAGTAGCCAATGGGGACAAACTTGTAAGAGTTCCTTGCCACCACTGTAAGAGTATGGCAATACTGTTTTTCTCATTGTGTATCATTCCTTAGGAATGATGATGGATCATCAGTGTTCCACTCCACCATGGGGAAGGGAGTGTGTTGGTGGTAAACAAGGTAAAGAGAAATTGGCTTTTTGCTAAATTCCCTTAAGCCATTCCATATCTCTGACTTCCATGCCGGCTCTTGGCAGACCCTTAAGAGAAAACTCAAAGGATTCCCAGCCTATGGCAAACACTTTTGTTGCAGAGTATGGAATGGATGCCTTTTTCTTGATGATAGAATTCTGATGAGTTTGGGGTAGCAATGTATCCAGCCAAACACCCATTTTTTCAGCCTCTTTTGCTGCTACTTGTAGCCATGCAGCAAGTTTCCATCAATGCAAAGTATGTAAAATTATTTTGCTTTCCTGGTCATAGTAGACAAAAGTGGCTGAACCCTGTCTTTCCCCTTAATTTCAATTTGGGTATGATGGCAGGAGCTTCAGCACCAATCTTGTAACCATGAAAAAATGGACAAGAGAATTACAGCAATGGCAACACTAACTTTTTTCATAAATAGCAAATAATCGAAAAGGCAATAAAAAATGAGACCATGAAACTAATAATAGAAGTAACAATAGTAGTACAACAATGATACTAAAATTCTAGCTAGCTGTCACTGCCTACTGAGGACCCTGAGTTATAAAACCTGTTCTCATTTAAAAAAAAAGAAAGAAAAGAAAATTAGCAGCTTTGGAGCGATTTTAAAGATACATAACACCAGACTCAACCTTCTTCCCTGACATTGTTGGAAGACTTGAAAGAGATGTGAAAGCTGGGTGTGGTGGCTCACGCCCATAATCCCAGCACTTTGGGAGGCTGAAACAGGTGGATCACGAGGTCAGGAGTTCAAGATCAGCCTGGCCAAGATAATAAAATCCTGTCTCTACTAAAAATACAAAAATTAGCCAGGCATAGTGGCAGGCGCCTGTAATCCCAGCCACTTAGGAGGCTGAGGCAGGAGAATTGCTTGAACCCGGGGGGCAGAGATTGCAGTGATCCGAGATCATGCCATTGCACTCCAGCCCTGGTAAGAAAGTGAGATTCCATCTCAAAAAATAAAAATAAAAAAGAGAGAGATGTGAAAAGGCAATCATCTTTTCATTCCGTGAATCAACATTATTTGATGCTCTGTGTGTGAATCATGGAAATCATTTCACCTGCCATTGGGTATGCTTCTCACATTGAGGAAAACACCATCCCACCCCTCCTGTTGTACAGATGGGGCCTTTACCCAAAAAGAGAAAGTCACAGCTGTAGCTTCCAGCAGGAGATAGTATAGGGCAGTGGTTAAGACCAGTGACTCTGGAATCAGAATGCCTGGGTTCAAGTCCTGCCTCTATCGCTTGTTAGCTGCATGGCCTCGGGGGGATTGCTTGGCTTCTCCCAGCTTCCATTTCTTGACTGTAAAGGAGGATGATGGTGTGGGAATGGGGATTTGGGGATGTTGAGATGAGGTTGTCAGAGAAAGCTGCCTCACGGTACTCCCAAAGAGATTAAAAGAAAAAGAAACAGCTCCTCTGTCCCTAACTTGGCTTAAGTAGCCTCAGGTTTGAAGTTCATCAGGGCAAAGCAGCATAGGTTAGGGGTCAACAAACTGTAATCCACTTTTCAGGTTGAGGGTAAGATCTGCAAGCTAAGAACAGTGTTTACCTTTTTAAGTGTTTAAAGGGTTAAAGTTTAACTCCTTTAAGCGTTAAAGTTTATAAAGCAATAATTAACAAATAAAAACAAAGAAGCATGTGTGGCAGACACCCTATGCAGCCCACAAAGCCTAAACATTTATTATTCGGCCCTTTATGGAAAAAGTTGGCCACCCCTTTGTTGAGTTCCCACACCCCACTCCTCATTTTCTGAAGACATCATCTATTATCTTTCAGTCTTGGAAAGGGTAGAGCTAGGAGTTGGTGGCTCAGGTGTCTCTTCTCTCATTCCCAATCTGGTTATTCAGCTCAGGCATCTGTAGAGGGAAGGGAGCCAGAGTCCTGGGCCACAGACTGCCAGATTATCCGAAGTGGTGGAGGTCTGTCATTTCCTGGAGCTTTCTATGGAGTGAGCTCACTGCTCCAGTGAACCAAAGATTTTCTCTCAGTGTAACCACGTAACTGCAGCAAAGACATCTCA
Organism: Plecturocebus donacophilus; assembly: GCA_004027715.1. Lineage (NCBI taxonomy): Eukaryota > Metazoa > Chordata > Mammalia > Primates > Pitheciidae > Plecturocebus > Plecturocebus donacophilus. Next base: position 22,723 of record PVKP010002931.1, on the reverse strand, counting down.
GGCAGGCTCTGGTTTACTAGGAAAAGTCCTGCATATTGAAGTTAGGAGAAAAGTGAGTGAATGGACTTAACAACCTAAGTCTTGGCTTGACCAGCAGGCCTAGGATCACCCATCTTCCCTGCCACCTCCAGGAGCTGGCTCAGGATCAAGGGATCCATGGCCACTGGTGCTCCTTGAGCAGGTTACTTACCCTTCCCATGTACCAATGTACCCCCAGCACTCACTCACCTAGAGAAAGGAATGTGGGCCTTCACCCAGCCCTTCCTTATCGCAGACAGGAGTGCTCCATTTGGGATATAGTCTCAGAAATGAGCCGTGTTTCCATCTGGAAATGTGGTCTGGTCTGGTCCAGATGCCTCACACTTTGCTCTCCCGTCACCACCACCCTCCAGTCACATCGGTTTCTTTTCATTTCCATCCTCCAGACCTTCACCCTTGCTAAGCTCTGCCTGCTGGGTTCTTCCTCGGCTCCTCCCTACATGGCCTGTTCTCATCCTTCAGGACTTAGCTCAATTACCACCTCCTCCGTGAGACCTTCCCTGACCACAGCAATCATGGCCATCTGCGCTGTGCCTCTTTCAGTGTCTGTTTCTCCCAGCAGAAAGTCAGTTCCATGGCAGTGGACACTACAATGGACCCTCTCGCTCATCACCGTATTCCCAGGGCATGGTCTATAAGGAGTGCTCAGGAATTCCTGGTTAAATGAATAAATGGCTAATACATTCAATTTTGTAAACATTTATTAAATTAGTGTTGTTGATGGACAGAAGATGAGCAACAATCAGAAAACTGATGTGACATTTTAAAGATCTAAACACGGAACACATTTGAAAAGTGTTGAAGCAACAGGGGGTAAACCCCTGCCGTTCTGTAGTCCTCACATGGGTGCAGGGTTTGAGAATTTCTGGTGCTTTTCCATCTCTTCTTTCTTTGGATTCTTATACTAACTGCATCAGGAAGGCATGCGTGGTGCAGAAACTCCCCTGCAAAGGATGAAGCAGAGAGAAGACAGGTGAGGTGACTGGTTCTTCAGAATTCTTTCCCATTTCCCCACCCACTCAGTTATAAAAAAGAAAAGAATAAAGGGTTGTTAAATGGTAACTCTGCAGTTCAAAATACCATTGAAACAGCAGATGTTTATCTAGGCAAAGTCTACAACTTTTGAGGTTTAGCTCCTAGGATTTCTTTCAGTATCAAAATGTTAAGTATGCAAATAAGCTACAGAGCAAATACACCACTCTCAGAAATCAATTACTCACCTATTTTAAATATCAAGAAGAGTGGAGGGCCATGCATACCAAGAGTTATCATAGATAACATATTTTACAATAAATGACAAAAGACAATGATCAACCATTTATTTTGTTCCAAAGATAAAGTTTGACATTTTTATTTTGTGATAAAAACTCATATGTCATGGATTATTTCTCTAGGAATAAAACAAAATGGCTATGTGTTCTAGGAAACCACAGCATAAAATGACCCCAAAAAAGGCGCTACGTTTCTAAGTAAAACCCATTCTGCCTTTTACTCCAAGCAGCCAAGAGACAACTAGTTATGGGAATCCACAAGTGCTGATTTCCCAATCAAATAGTTATTTCTAGATCACTATTTTCTAACTTAAGTGTGTTGGGGTAAGCCCCACTGGTTATGCTGTCCTTCAGCTGGGTCTTCTCTCCATGGAAGGGGAACCCAGAACCCCTTCCCTCACATCCTGCCTGAGCAAACCCTATGTCTGCTGCCCTTGGAAGCCACTGCTTCCTGTGTGGCCCCACACAGTTTTCTCCACTCTCCAAGACCTAGGAGCCATTTCTTCCCTCTTTCTTCTCACTTCTCTTTCCTCACTGTTGTTGGTTCATAACAATATGGGCTATCTTTGTAAATCGAATTTCACACCTGCTCCTGTGTTTCTCAGAAACTATGGAACTCCCAACATCCCCGCCCTTTGCTGTGGCCAATTCATTGACCTCCATCTAATTAAGGGAGGATGAGAACTCTTGTTCTGGATTACACTGGGGTCTTAAGGCATTAGAATTTGTTAAATCTTCCTGTGCACAAGGTAACATATTAAGCACTTTATATACGTTATCTCACTCAGCCCCTTCAACAATCTTTATTAACCCTATTTGTAGATATGGAAATGGAAGCTCAGAAAAGCTAGGAGAGTTGCCATAGACACAGAGCTGGGAACTTCAGTGAGAATTACCAGACCTCAGAGCCTGTGTTCTTATCTACAAGACCATAGATCAATCTCCATTTCTGTTGACCCATACTCTATAGGCTGTAATTCTAAGTCTACTTAATACAAGCAGAAAATCAAAGTATGCCTTTGGCAGAGGGGGGTGGATTCTAGGCCTCAGCTGTATCTGTGTCCTAGGGCTGCCATCACAAACTACACAGACTGGGTGACTTAAAGCCACGGAAATTTACTCTCTCACAATCTTGGTACCAGAAGTGCAAATCAAGGTGTTGGCAGGGTTGGAAACAGCCTGACCACTGCAGAGGTGGCTGTTGGGAAGAAGTGGAAGATGAGGCTGGAAGGTCTAAAGGGAAGGGCAGAGCCCTGTGTCCTCAAGAGTGCATTGACCACAAATCACAGAACCCCAGTTAATACTGACTGGAGTGATAAGGAAATTTGCCATCTCACAAAACACTGCATCTGTGGATATGGCGGGCCCTGGGGTGTTCGGATCTGCAGCTCTGAGATCTCGTGGAGGATGGGCTCCTTCTGCCACTTTGTGGGCTGACTTCCCTCCCCTTAGGGCTGCAAGATGACTGCCCGGTTCCAGGGCTCACATCCAGTATAAATCTTAGATTTGAAATGAATGGTCAAGCATTTTTAACCCTTTCACTTTCAATAGCTTTTGCCAAACTGCCCTCCAGAAAGATGTTCTAACATATGATGATAAAATTTATGATTTATTATAATCCCATCAGTCACATTTAAGAGTGTCCACTTCCAACATCCTTATCAACGCTGGATAGTGACTTTTTATTAACCTTGGCCAGTGAATCTGGCAAATGTATGATGCTAATATATATTTATTGAATTCATAAATTAATAAATTCTTGACTCTTTAATATTTCCTCACTTGTGAGTTACCTATTAGTGCCCAGCTTTCTGTTGGTATAGTGATCTTTTCCTTAATGATTTCTAAGAGTTATTTGTATGTCTTTGTTTTTCAAATATATTACATTTATTTTCTTCTTTTTTTTTTTTTTAAGACAAAGTCTCACTCTGTCGCCCTGGCTGGAGTGCAGTGGCACGATCTTGGCTCACTGCAACCTCTGCCTCTCAGGTTCAGGCAACTCTTCTGCCTCAGCCTCCTGAGCTGGGATTACAGGCATGTGCCACCATGCCCAGCTAATTTTTATATTTTTAGTAGAGATGAGCCTTCACCATGTTGGTCAAGTTAGTCTCGAACTCCTGACCTCGTGATCCACCCGCCTCAGCCTCCCAAAGTGCTGGGATTACAGGCATGAGCCACCGCGCCCGGCCTATTTTCTTCTGTTTTTTGTTATGTTTATAGTGTTTTCTGATTGTGTTTTCATGTGGTCAAACATATATTTATCTCTATTTTTCTAGTCTGTGAATTATTTTATTTTCAGCAATTAAATCTTTAATCTTTTTGGAATTTATTTGATGGTATAGAAGAAATCTAATTTATTTTTCTTCTATGTTTAGGCAATATTATTACTATCTCTTTTCCCTACTGATTTGAAATACCACCTTATTGGGTACTAAATTTTAATTTTTCTTAAGTGTCTTTCCAGACTCTAATTTATTCCAGTGAGCTGTCTTACAGCTCTAAATTGATTTTAGAATGCAATTGTGGTAATAAAAAGATTGTTGACATTTTCTTCACATTATTGGGAACACTTTCAATGCTTTTCATTTAAATATCATGTTTTCTTGCATGGTCTTACTTATAAGTGGGACTAAACAATGGGTACACATGGGCATAAAGATGGAAACAATAGACACCGAAGGCTCTGAATCGGGGGAAGGGATGAGGGGATGAGGGTTGAAAACTTACCTATTGGGTACTCACTATTTGGGTGGTGGGTACACCAGCAGCCCAAACCTCACCATTACACAATAGATCTATATAACAAAGCTGCACGTGCCCCCTGAATCTAAAATAATCGTCAATCAATTAATATCATGTTTTCTATTGATTTCCTAATAGGGAACAGTTTCAACTATTTAATTCTCAAATTTTTATTATAAATGATAGCTGAATTTTACAAATGCCTTTCAAGTTTTTATCAGGATCATGAGTTTTATCTTTCCACTAACTCGTATGATACATTATTTTAATTGATTACTCAATGTTGAGCCATCCTTACATTTCTGGAATAATGTGAAGATGGTCATACTATATCACTGTTTTAACACACTGCTGGAATCAATTTGTTCTTTTATTTTGAATAGAGGATGGAACACGGTTCCCAGGGTGGCAGCATTAGGTGCTACTCTTTAGTGGGAATGACCCTCGAGGTCATCCAGGCACCATTCTCTTTAGTGCTCCTGGTGATGGCTCAGCTGTGGAGAAGCACACCTTCCACTGGGAGGCCCTGGACATGTCCTGGCCTAAGGCTTTGTGCCCCACAGGAGCCAGTATCTGGTGAAAGAGCTCCACAGACAGCTTCCAAGGCCCATGCACTTAGGAGAGCTCAAGGCTGTGACACTCCACTAAAAATGGATCATTCATTTCTAGTCGTCCCAGCCCAGACACTTTGCCATCCAGGCCTTCTTGGTATTTCATCTTCATCTAGTGAGTATGGGAACAGAACTAAACAATTGGGAAAGCCGGATTCTCTTTTGGAAGGGAAAAGGCTGCATTAACAACTTTACTTAGCTCATGTACACCCCTAAGGGAGTTCATTCTTCATTTTCCTTTTACGTGCCTTTTTTGGGACACATCAAAAATGAGTTAGGAAGAGTTTAAATAGTATGAGAATTTTCCGTGTTTCCTCACTCCTCCACAGAAAGGATTTTTCTTTTTTATTTTCACAAAGCCAGTGACAAGACAGTTCCCAAGATGTAGTAATTAGAAATTTTTTTGTTTTACAGTGTCTCACTCTATCACCTAGGCTGGAGTGTAGCGGCATGATCTTGGCTCACTGCAGCCTTGATTTCCTGGGCTCAGATGATTCTCCAGCCTCAGCCTCCTGAGTACCTGGGACCACAGGCATTCATCACCACACAAAGCTATTTTTTTTTTAAAGTTTGTGTAGAGATGGAGTCTCCCTCACATAGCTACTGCTATGTTGCTCAAGTTGGTCTCCAACCCCTGACTTTAAGTGATCCTATAGCCGCAGGCTCCCAAAGTGCTGGGATTACAAGGCATGAGTTACCACACCTGGCCTTAATTAGAATATTTGCTGACTCAATTATGTTCTGACAGAACTCATTTGTAAAATCTGTGAGTGATTACTTTTGGAGGTAAATTTGTTGGTGTTTTCTATTTCTTCTGTTTTAATTGCTCTGTTACATTTTCTACTTAATTTTTTGTGTGCATTTTTGTAGGAAATAATCCCAGGTTTGACAAAGTTGTAATATTGTGCATTTTACCCATCTTCTCTCTTTAATAAAACTTGTAAGAAATTTGTATATTTAATTCTTTTAAGAGATTCAAGTTTTGCTTTTATTTATCAATTCTGTGTATGATTTTCACCTGCCTAATTTAGTACTTTATGCTTTTTCATTGTGAATTTCTAATTGATTTAAATTTATTTTATCATTCCTTTTCTAGCTCCTTGAGTTGAATATTTGCTTAACAGTTTAGTAGCTGCAACTGTTGAATACATTGTATGGTAGGCACCCTGCTACACATTTTAAATGCATTATCTCAATGAATCCTCATAATACTACACAAGGCCATATAAGAGGTATTTATAGCAAAGTAGTTGTGAGTGCAGACTCAAGGCAGACAGTCTCTGCCACTTACCATTCTGTAACCTCGTGCAAATGACCTCTATGCTTTGGTTTTCTCATCTGTAAAACAGGATAATTATATAAGCCACACTACGGGCTGTGGTGGAGGATAAATTAATTAGTATCTAGAAAACCCCGAGAGCAGTGTCTGAACCATGTACATTGGAAGTAGTTGATATTATTAGATTGGTGCAAAAGTAATCGCTGTTCTTGCCATTAAAGGTAATGGCAAAAACCACAATTTCTTTTGCACCAAATGAATATTATTTTTCAATGAGTAATTTGAAGCTTTAAGAAGTCTAGTAACTTGCCTAGGATCACATAGTTATTGCTAGATAAGGAGCCATCTTTTGAACACAGCATGGACAGCATCGCATAGACTTTGTTAAGTAGTTTGCACGTTCTTATTAATTCCTTAATAGTCTGGAATTTCAGGATTAAGACTGTAATTACAGCCTTAATAGTCTATAATATCAAAGATGCATGATATTTATCCTTGAAATTCAGAAATTTCACCAGGATATGTCTAGTTGTGGCTGTTCTTTGATTCCCCCTGACAAGCATGCAGTTGGCTCATTAGATCTTAAGATGATATCCTCCAACTCAGTAAATTTTTTTCTGTTAGTTCTTTGCTCTCCAATCTTCTTTTTTCTCCTAATATAATTCCTGATGTATGTGTGTCAAAATCTCCTAAACCTATTTTTCATGTTTTTGGGTTTTTTTCTCTTAACTGTCTTATCGTTATTCTTTTTAGTACTGATATCTGGGGGAATATTTGGATTGGGTGTCCTCATTCCCAGTTCAAATATCCAAAGATTCCCATTTGCTGTTTAACAAACTCTATTGAGGTTTTTCTTCCTTTTTAAAAAATGAATATTTTACTTTTAAATACTTTTAAAATGTAAATGTGCATTTCAAAAAGCACATAACAAGCACATGAAGCCATGGGAAAGAAAGATGTTATACGAATGACAAAGTCTCATAAAGTGGCCTTTAAATTTCCCACTAAAATTAAGTTAATAAAAATTCCATCTAAATTCTAGTTTCCATGAAAACTCTTCTACCCCAGATACAACCATTCAACTTCTCTTTGTTCAAGATCTGGCAACCACTGGCAGACCCTAAAACCAGTCATCTGGTTCCAGCTGTTCTTCTCCACACTCTTCTCCATTCCTCAGCATCTCCCCATCTTCTTTTTTGTTACTTAATTAAATTTTTATTTTAGAACAACTTCAGATTTGCCAAAAAATTATAAAGATAGTACAGAGAGTTTTCACGTACCCCAAATCCAGTTTTTACTACTAGTACTATCTTATTTGGAAGGGTACATTTGTTCTGTTTAACGAAACAACATTGGGATATGATCATTAACAGAAGTCCATAACTTATTCAGATTTCCTCAGTTTTACCCAATGTCAAGTAACTTGCCCAGGACCATATAGCTATTACTAGATGATAGCTGGTAACTTTTCTGTTCCAGGACTCTATTCAGGACAACATATTACATTTAGTCGTCATGTCTCTTTAAGCTCCTCTTGGCCATGATGATTTCTTAGGCTTTAGGGCCATGCACAATGCCTTACACCAGTAATCCCAGCACTTTGGGAGGCTGAGGTGGGCGGATCACCTGAGGTCAGGAGTTTGAGACCAGGCTGGCCAACATGGCAAAACCCCATCTCTACAAAAATGAAAAAATCAGCTGGGCATGGTGGCGCTTGTTTGTAATCCCAGCTACTTTGGAGGCTAAGGCAGGAGAATCACTTGAACTTGGGAGGCAGAGGTTGCAGTGATCCAAGATTGTGCCACTATACTCCAGCCTGAGTGAGGCCCTGTCTAAAAAAAAAAAAAAAACTTTAGATTTTCCTTGTTTTTGATGACCTTGATAGTTTCAAGGTACACTGGTCATAAATTTTGTAGAATATTCCTTTGCTGGGATTTGCCTGAGGTTTTTCTCAGAATTAAACTAGGGTTATGTATTTTGGGAGAAAGACCACAGAAGTAAAGTGCTATTTATGTAATATCATATCAAAGGTACATACTATTCACATAATTTATCACTGTTGATAACCAGGCGTGGAGGCTCACGCCTGTAATCCCAGCACTTTGGAAGGCCAAGGTGGGCAGATCAGGAGGTAAGGAGTTCAAGACCAGCCTGGCCAACATGGTGAAACCCTGTGTCTACTATAAATACAAAAATTAGCTGGGTGTAGTGGCAGGCACCTGTAAACCCAGCTACTCAGGAGGCTGAGGCAGGAGAATTGCTTGAACCTGGGAGGCAGAGGTTGCCAGTGAGCTGAGATCGTGCCACTGTACTGCAGCCTGGGAGACTCCAGCTCAAAAAAAAAAAAAAAAAAAAAAAAATCCCTGGTAATGTGATGTTGATCATCTGGCCAAGGTCGTGTTTGTCAGGTTTCTCCACGGTAAAGTTCATCTTTCCTCTCCTTTCCATAATGCAGTCTTTGGAAGGAAGTCTCTATCCACAGCCCACACTTAAGTGGAGGGAAGGTATGATCCACTCCCTTGAGAGCTGAGTATCCACATACCTATTTGGAATTCTTCTGCATGGGATATTTATCTCCCCTATTTATTTATTTATTCTATCATTTATATCATTAAGTGCTCATGGACATTTGTTTTATACTGTGGGTTATAATCCAATACTGCTTTATTTTGTTGCTCAAACTGTTCCTGCCCTGGCCACTGGAGTCCCTTTGAGTTGGCTCCTGTGTTCCCTTTGGTCCCTTCAATGTGGCTTTGGGGATTTTTTTTTTTTTTAACATATTACTTTCTGACAATACAACACACCCCAGGCACATCTTGTCTATTTTCTGCCCCAGTCCTAGAAGCAGTCATTTCTCCAAAAAGCCCAGGTTCCTTTTATTGGAACTATTTTATTACAAATCAAAATGGCAGCTAGGGCGTGCTTATTGTTACTCTTGAGGTAGTTTTAGTTGTGCTGTGGTACCTTTTGTCTTTAGGAATTGTTCGACTATTGCTTCCTTTCCATAACAACGTCCTATTGCTTTAGTGATGTCATCTAACAGTTACCGCAGGTGACCTGCCTGTTATCATGTATGGCTAACCAGCCCTCCCCTGATTCTCTTCCTGACTGTGCCATCCCAGACTAAAACTTCCTAAAATAACAGGGTTGATGGATTCATTACTTATTGCTGCATTACAAACTATTCCAAAACATAGCAGCTTAAAACAGTATGCCTCAATTATTGCACAGTAGTTTGTGTCTGTCAGGAATTGAGCATGGCTTACGTGGTCCTCTGCTTCAGGGTCTCCCAAAAGGCTGCAGTTAAGGTGTTGACAAAGGCAGTGTGGACCCCTCTAACGGCTCTATTGCGGGAAAGATTTGCTTACAAACCACAATGCTTTGGCAGGATTCGGTTCCTCCTGGGTTGTTGTGCTGAGGGTCTTGGTTTCTCCCTGGCTGTGGGCTGGAAGCTCCCTTGTCCCAGTAACTTCTCTAATATAGCAGCTGGCTTCATCAAAGTGTGCATGCTGAGAAGGCAATAGAGACATCTGGAAGCAAGAGAGAAGTTGGAATCTTTTATAGCCACGTCGCTGAAGTGGCCTCTATCACTAGTCCACCTCACACTTCAGGGGAAGGGTTATACAAGAATATGAATGCTAGGAGATGAGGGTTCTTGGGGGCCACCTTACAAGTCTGCCCATACAGGTAGGATAAGACCTGTCTACTGCAGTCCTCAGAGAGGATACGTAGTTTTTCATCTGGTATGGGTTGGATTTTTTCTGTGAGATAATGGGAAATAATGTGCATAGAACAAGGCTTGGAACACTACCTTAGTCCTGGTACTGTGATCTTGATTTTTAATACACTGAGTCTGAAACTATGGAAGGAGCTCAGGTGAAAACATTCAGTCAATTGTTGCTCAATGAGAGTTGTTTTAACCTTTCTTATGAGCCAGCTCTAGACTTAGATATTTTATAGGATTATCTCATCTTAAACCTCATACCAATTCTATGAGGATATTAGTACCTGAAATCTGTGGGCGAAGAAGTAGTGGTAGAGAGGACTTAGGCAACTTTTCAATGTCTAAGCATCCCAGTACCCTAGCAGCTCCCCGGAATTTCCCCTATTGCTTGACTCATCCAATTGCAGTCTCCATCTCAAAGGGGACAGGGCTCTGTGCTTCAGCACTTCAGGGACAGTGGTAGCTTCCACTTTCCATGCACCCCTCACATCTGCTACCTCTCTCTGGAGTTGGCCCAAATGCAAACTATTGGCCTCTGTCTGTTTCCACTTCTCCATCCTGCTCCTTTGGATGGAGTGCTTCATGGCGACTCTCTCCCTGGTCCCTAACTCACTCCTTCTCCCCACAGTCATGACAAACTCTGTTCTTCCTTCACAACTGGTAATGGGTTTTAAAACCTCAGTCCAAGTTAGAGGGAAGGCTCTGACTACCCACCCCCCACCCAGCCCACTGGATTACTCTAAGCTCACTGAGCTAGTGAGAGGCAGAGCTAGGATTCAACCCAACTTCTTTGTCTTACCTCATTCCTGGCTCCCAGGTTGACCATTAAAGTAAACAGATAATTCAAACTCTAAACTCAAACACTATTTTCTAATTATTCTCTCCTCGGTCTAGATAAGCCCAGTTTGATGAAATGCATAAAATTGAGTGGAATAAGTGAATAACATTCTTATGATGGCTATAGGAATGTCACTGTCGAGAGAGGAGGTCAGGATAGGGGTGGTGGGCACCACGAACTCAGAGCAAGGGCAGGGAGAGGCAGCAGGATGTGGGCACTACACACACCCCAGGGGCTTATTCCACTGCTCCTCTTGGAGGAAAAGGCGACTCTACCTCTGGTTATGCTCCTGCCATTGCCAGAATGCCTGGGACACCAAGCACAGGACCCAGCAGAAGCCTCACCCATAAAACCATGCGTCTGCCCAAAAGGATGAATGACAAACGTGTTTTCCAAGTTGATGTCAGAAAAAGATAAGCAAAACAAAGAAGGAAGCCATCATTCTGCTCCTCATGCTCCTTCATAAGAGACAGACTGAGGATCCTGTACAGCACCTCCAAAAATTCTCAGCACCAGTGCGAGAACTCCAGTGCCCATGTTCATTCCTTAAGTCACCCTAGTGGAGCTCCAGTTTGGCTCAAAGAGCCCTGCATTTGCTAAATGAAGCATCATCGTAATTAAAAATGATGACATGATTTTACAAAGTTTTGTGATCAATGGTCCTCTTAGATAAATTATTAGGTTTGTTTTTCATGTCAACTCATTTTTGATATCCTTCTAAGGAAAGAATGAACGTCTGGGTCAGTGCCACCATCAGAATTAGGATCAGAGTATAGGTTAGGATTCTTCCACAGGCTTGGCGTCCTAGATACAATTGATTCAGTGAGCATTTTCTCCCTCTGGAAACCTGCTAGTCTCCTGGCCCCCGAGGCACCCCTGGCTAATAACTCTCTCCCTATCTCATGAACTGCTCCCTCTCAGTCATCTGTGGGGCTCCTTCGCTTTTTTCAGCCTCTACCTACTGGATTGCCCCAGGACTCAGTCCTGAGCTTCCTGCTCTTCTCTACCATGAACTAGATGTTCCCATTCAGTCCATGGCTTTACTTATCCATATGCTGATGACTCAAATGATATCTGTAGCATTGATAGTTTCCCTAAGCTACAAAATCACAGTGCAAGTGTGACATGTTTAAATATGAACAGATTTTCTTCCCCTTATCAATAATCAGATCACCGTTTCTCTAGTCTCCTCAGCAATCAAGATGTAGCTGTGAGACTGAAAATAATTTTTACGTTCCTTAATACACTTAGGATTTAATATACAAAGAGATTTTATGAATTTTTGTGAACAATGGTCCTCTTAGATAAATCATGAGATTTTTTTTTTTCATTTCAACTCATCCTCAATATCCTTCTAAGGAAGAAATGAGGATCTGACTCTGATGGTTGGGCTGTGTGGTCTTGCTGCCCCCAGGCAGGAGAAGAATGAACCAGGAGGAATAAAAGCTGGAAGCCCAGATCATCTGGTACCAAGGGATCAGAGGCAGACATGTGAAGGCTGACGTCCTTTCTCTGAACTCCTGGCCAAGCAGGGGAAGATGGGTTACAGCTCTTCAGGGGAATGCTGAGAGGAGAGTTTTTGCCCAATTTATTTTAGGAGCTCTGGGAAGAGATCATCATTCAACTGATCTTATGTCACAAACCCGGGCAATGGGGAGGAGGTGGCAGGCAAACATGTCAGAGTACAATCAGTGGCACAGCATGGTCAGGAAGAGACAGGGCTGGATTGTTGCTAAGCTACCTTAGGTTCTCCTGCGGGGAGGATGGGATGCAGAAATTCTCACATGTTGCCAAAGTGTGAGTGGACAATGGCTAGGTGGAAAACCAGTGGGCATTCACAGGGCCTGTGGCTGAAAGGGGCATAGTGGGCTGTTGAACCAGGAACTGGGTGGAGAATATGGCAGACAGCTAGAGGGGTGCACAGGGCCATCCAACACGGAGCTGAGTCAGCCAGGGAGTCCCAGAGCATCCACCAAGCCCTCACCAAGCCATACTACCGCCAACCTCAACGGTGAATGCCAGTGGGGCCAGTGATGACCAGGACTTTGCAAATAAGGTGCATGACTGTGGAGTTCAGAGGAGGCAGAAGACATTAAAATTCACAAAGACTCTTTCCGGGATCTGCTGGAGGCACCATGGACTCCTGGCATCTTGGGGAAGAGGAGTGATGGGCTGAACATCTGAGAGACTGCATCTGTTTAAATGCTCAGGAGAAGGCTGGGCGCAGTGGCTCACACCTGTAATCCCAGCACTTTGGGAGGCCGAGGTGGGCGGATCACGAGGTCAAGAGATCAAGACCATCCTGGCCAACATGGTGAAACCCCGTCTCTACTAAAAATATAAAAATTAGCTGGGCGTGGTGGCATGCGTCTGTAGTCCCAGCTACTCGGGAGGCTGAGACAGAATTGCTTGAATCCGGGGGGCGGAGACTGCAGTGAGCCAAGATCGTGCCACTGTACTCTAGCCTGGCGACTGGAGACAGAGCGAGACGCTGTCTCAAAAAATCCACAATGCTCAGGAGAAGAATCCCAGACTGAACTAACTCTAGTTCCTTCCCCTAGTCCGCCCCCATCCCACAGCAGGTCAGCAGTCATGAAGAAGATCTGAGAGAAGGATATAATTTTATTGCACTTCTGCATAAATAAAGAGGAGGATATAATTTTATTGCACTTCTGCATTACAGAGGTGCAATAAAATTATATCCTGTCACAAATTTCCTCAACTCATAAATCTGATTATTGACATCTAACATTAATCTTAGATCAAACGTAGCTTACATTACATTCTTCTTCCCTCCCTCCCTACTAAAAAACAAAAAACTAAACCAGTCCACTCTGAGTCTTCCCTGCCTTAGTCAGCGGCGGAATATCCTCCCATGAGTTTAAGTCTCCGGGTTGTTGCCTCCTTTTCCGTCACCCCACACATCTCATCCATCAGTATGTCTTGCCAGCTCTACCTCCAGACACGTCCTAAACCCACCCACCTCTCTCTTTTCTCCACCACCCCTATTATCCTTGCAAAGATCGTTGCAATCTCCTCTTCCCTGTTTCCACCTCTGCAGCAGCTTCCATATCGTGCTTTGTATGCAATAAAAAAAGACAGCCCTTTCATGGACATGGAGCTTGGTGAATGGGAAAGGGCTGGATTTCAATCCCTACACATCCGCTTTGCCTGTGGAGGTTGTGTGGACTCCAGCCTACCAAAACACAGCCAGCAGCCCTCCTCGCTCCTCTGCTTGCACCCTATGATCCAGTATCCACCAGTAGCCAGAGGGATCTTTTAAAGACATAAATCAGATCTCAATGCCCTGCTAAATGCCCTCAATGTCTTCCCAACACTCTTAGAGCCGTATTTCACTTTCCACCATGGCCTGTGGTGCCCTGCACGCTGGGACCCTGCTTCCTTCTCTAGCCTCACCATTTTCCCTATCACTCTCTTTTCCTCCCACATGATTCCAGGCAATTGCTTTTGCTTTTTCTGTTTTGCCAAACTGGAATACACAGGCTGGCTCCTTCTTGTTATCTAGGTTTGGGCTCGAATGTCACGTCCTCAGTAAGGATCGTCCTAACTGACCCCATTCATATCACCCCCTCCCACATCTTCTGTCATATTACATGTTTTTTTCTTGATATTTGTCAACCTCTAAAATCACTTATTCATTTGTGAACTTCTTGTTTCTTCCTCTTTTTCTTTCAGGAGAATAAAAATTTCAAAAGCAGGGACCATTTCTATCTGGTCCACCTCTATTTTCAGGATCTTAAACCATGAATGGCACATATTTGTGGAATGAACACTTGACTTAAATAATCAATGGTGAAAATTTCATGTGGTGTTATTGTTGGTGTCTCATAAAAAGACTATTAAGTTGTTGCTAACCTGAATCCAAGGCTTTAGTATTTCTCAGAAAGGCAGTGAGGTGGACCTAGAGACACACAGAGAGAAGAATAGACATAAGAAATCATTAACAATTTGCTGGACAGTGAATTAGCCACTCATGTTATCAAGTTTTCAGCAATAAATTGAGATGTCATTGCAGTGAGTGCATCTTAACAGATTTCATACTTCAGTTTTCTAGATATTTCAAAATTTCAAAAATAGTTACTATAATGTTCCATGTCTGGAATAAAAAAAACTATTGATGAAAACATCAGTAAAACCTATTTATAACTAAAACTGGATCTTCTAGATTACCATGTGTTAAACTAAAGATTCCTTACCTGAAGAAAATTTTTTTTTCCACTTTGTTCCCAGGGCCTCACTCTATTGCCCAGGCTGGAGTACAGTGTCATGATCTCAGCTCACTGCAGCCTAAAGCTCCCAGGCTCAAACGATTCTCCTGCCTCAGCCTCCTGAGTAGCTGGGACCACAGGTGCATGCCACTGTGCCCAACTAGCTTTTAATTTTTTTATAGTGATGGGGTCTCCCTGTGTGACCAAGACTGGTTTCAAACTCCTGGGCTTAAGTGATCCTCCTACCTCCACCTCCCAAAGTGCTGGAATTACAGGTGTGAGCCACCAGACCCAGTCTGAAAACTCTATTTTAATATCCATATTCACATAGCATATTCTATTTGGTTAATTCAATTAGGGTGATAATAAAACATTCCTCCCTTTCCTTTTTCACGATGCCTAAATTTTAACTAAATACAGCATGAAAAAAGACACCCTTCAGTTGTGTGATTATGACACTAAAGAATCATGTAGAGTTTCATGCAATAAATTCAAAACTGAATTTGAAACTAGAAAATAGCAAGTTTTCAAGTGGTTGAATGCTTTTACAAAGTCATGCAAAACACATTCTTTTGATAGTCATCTTTTCTTCTGACTCTGAAACTTTTCATCACCATTTGTATGCATCCTGTTTGTGGTTTAAGTAAAATCTGATCACAAAGAATGATATAACACATACTAAACAATAGTTAGAATCATCTTAAAATCTATTCATCATCAAGTGTTCAAGTTTACTAAAACATTATTCATGATGTAACCAAATCCAGGAACTGCTTACTTCTATACAATTTAATATATGGCCCATGTAAATGAACATTACTAATGATGACTGAGCCTTGTCATGACCAGTTCACAGAACTACTACAGTGAGGGAATTTATCGAGTGTCACCATCTTCTGTTACCTTATTTGCTCCTAATCTTCAGCCCTACTATGTTGGCCTTGTGGTCTGAGGCTCTGCCTTGAGGTTTCTCTTCTCACAGTTTCTTCTGTTCAATTTAGGAAAGGCAGTAGTTTTACAGTGGGCTAGGTCTTGCAGACATATTTTCAGATCACTATAAGATACTGGTTATTAAATGTAAGCTCTGCCGAACAATAGAAAATACAATTTTTACCTGAAACCCACTTTACTTTTCTTCATCATTCCTCTATTTTTCCTTTCATTTCTTTCATCTTTCTTCAATCTATTGTGTTTCCATTATGCAGGAAGACTAGCATAAGAACTATTTATGAACACAAGAAAAACCCTGTTGCTATGCCTACAACATAGTAGATGTTTCATGGCAGGTAATAAAAACAAAAACAAAAACAAGAATGAAACACATGGTTTACCTTTGATGCGGACATGACTGAATCTTTTGTTTGAACTTACCTAGACACAAATCAACTAATCTAAGCTCTCTTTGCATATCTTAGAATCCTTAAGAAATGGTCCTCTATCTTTTGCTTAAATGAATGGATTTTCCATGATGTAGAATGGCAGGGGAAGAGGACTGTATTTAGAAAATGTAGGTTAATTCCCAAGACAGAGTGTATAAAGCTCAGTGTAGTAGCAAATGCATTGGAACAAAATCTTGATTTGAAGTTGAGTCTACTAAATGCAGTAGACTCAACTTCAAAGTCACCTGTGCTACTGCATTTAGTAGACTCAACTTCAAATCAAGATTTTGTTTTCAACAAGCTGTATAACCTTGAATCACTCTCTTCATATGAGCCTCACTTTCCACATTTGAAGAATGAGAAGATGTGTTATTACTCAGAATTCTTTTAAACAAAAGTGACAGGAACCCAGCTAAAACTAATACAGGCAAAAATGAGAATTTTTCAGCTAAACATCTTCAGACACGGCCGGATCCAGGAACTTAAACTACAGCACTAGAACACCATCTTTTTCTCAGCTGTGCATATTTCTGTGTTGGCCATTTCTTCCCTCCTGTAAATGGGCTTTCACTATGGGCCCAAAGGAAGTAGCCACTGATAATTTTAAGTTTGCATCATCCCAACTTCTTAATTCCGAGAGAAAATGACTTTAATTCCCAAGATCTGTGGCTCAGTCTGAGGAAAGAACTCAGGTTGGCTGTGCCCTGTTCACATGCCTATCCTCTGGAACTATCTCTGTTGCTAGGGGAGCAGGGTTCTACCATTGGCCAAGTGTGGAATTTATGTCCACCTCTGTAACTGGGTCGAGGAAGAATTTTCTTGGTCCCTGCTCTATTGTCCATTTTCTGATCACAGAAATAATTAGAAAGAGTTAAGACAGCACAAGTGTGCCCTCAGCCTTTCCAGGCAGTTTCTCCATGCCTCTGATAGACTAGGAGACATGGAACCAGAGAGTCGTTTCATCTATAAAGCAAAATTATTACCCATGTCATTTGCTCATATATCTGTCCTGTTCTAGGGGATAACAGTAAGTTTTGTTACTTACTAGGAAGGTGTCTATTTCACAAAGAGAGAAAGTACTTGCCAAAGTGAAACGTCTGAACTGTGACAAAGTTTAGGGCTAAGACTCACACCTGCCTTCCCCCAACCAGGGTCCTCTCCACACTGCCATGCTTTCTCTTTGGTTAAGCAAGGAATGCCATTTTACCACTTTGGTGCCTGTGATCATGGAGCTACTCCAGTTTAGAGACAGTGACAACCCCAGACCCAACCTAAAAACTTCTTAAGTATTCTTATTACTTATATTCCCAAAACATGAGCATTTTTAGAGCATCCTGACTGACAATCTCAGTCAAATATTACTACTCCAGACCAAGAGGAAGTGCAAAATGAGTTACAGGATCTTTTGCAAGAAATCTGGGCATTTCCAAGTACACACGAAAATTAAGACATGGAATCTGTACCGAGAAGCTCACAGATCAGCAGACGACTTTTTGGAACCTCAATTTCCTCATGTATAAAATGAGAGGGTTAGACTAAATGACTTCTAAGGTCCTCTAAAAGTCTGTGAACATGATTAAGGCCTGCTGGAGCTCAGCCTCTAGACCCATGGAGCAGAGTTCATTTTAATAAGTAGAGAAGTTATATGCTGCAGATGCATGGGTTGCATGGGTTGTGTCTGCCATACTCAACTTTATCTCCAGGGCATTAGCAAAGTCCTGACCCCAAGCCACAGAGGCCAAAACTAGCTTGTTGATTCCTGAAATTTCAACATGGGGACTTCATTCTTTTTGCCCTCTCCAAAAAGACAAATAACAACCTTGGAAGAGGCGGCTTGTGTAAGCTGTGATCAGAGGCTCTCCGGGTGCTGGTTTTGAAAGGAAGAAGTGCAATGGCTCTGGACGTCAGAAGAGGAGGGGATTTAAGGTGCTGAGGGGCATGGCAGTAAGAGACCAGGGCATCCAAACCACACACTAAACATCTGGCAAATGTGTGAAGGCTCAGTCTCATAAAAAACACTTGCATTTACATTCTAAGTGTGGTCAACACAGAGCATATGTGTCACTAGCATTGTGACCTCAGGAAAACACTTTTGGTTAACCGCTAAGAGTGAGGCTCACTTTTTTCTCAGCGCCTTCCCTGAGTAGTCTGTTCAACCATGATATGCCCACAGAGACAGGAAGAACCAAGTGAAGTTAAGTGAGGTAAGTGACTGGCCCAGGTCACCGTGAGATTGTGCTCATAGTCTACATGTCATCCCACTTTTTTTCTTATGCTAATAAGCCAGGCAATGATAGACTTTCCAAGCCTTCAATGACATATTGTAAATGTCAAACTGCTGCTTGGGCTTATCTTGCATTTTTATGTTCCAATACAAATGTGTCAAGAGCCAGTGAGATCTTGAATCCATTAAGCCTTCCATTGCTACCTGATGTATAACAGTGATGTATGAATCCATGGTAATTACAGTACTCTTTTCTTGGTAACACATTTTTAAGATGTTCAAATGAAAGGTGTTATTTAATACTTAATTTCTGAGAGATGGAAAATGTATAATGATTACACGCTGTCTTTAGCCTAAAATAGGAGAGTTCTATCTGTAATTCTATATTGGTACTTGTGCTGCTTTTCCTAGACGGGGGTTAAGGGGGGTAGTGGTGGTGACAGGTTATATCAACCTATCCATAGGTGCTATTATCTGTCTACCAATCAATTAATTTGTCTATCTATTGATCTATCTATCTCCCTACCTATCCTCTGCCTACTGGAACAATTTTGATAGATGATAGAACATTCATTTATTCATCCCCTCTAAAATTATACATTGAGTAACCACCATGTCAGTCACAACTCTAAGTAGTCAGGATACAGCAGTGAACAAAACAGACAAAATCCCTACCTGCCTGGAG
The DNA here is from genome assembly GCA_004027715.1 of Plecturocebus donacophilus. Lineage (NCBI taxonomy): Eukaryota > Metazoa > Chordata > Mammalia > Primates > Pitheciidae > Plecturocebus > Plecturocebus donacophilus. The sequence goes on along the minus strand of PVKP010002931.1, from coordinate 3,702 downwards.
CTTACCTTCTAAGGGGAGAGACATATAAGCAAAACAGCAGTTAGTCCTAAGGAGAAAATAAAGCAGTCATTCTTTGAGTAAAGCCCTGAAGGAGGAAAGGGAGTGATCCTCACAGATATCTATGGAAAGAGCATTCCAGATAGTGGGAGCAGTGACTACAAAGGCCCCAAGGTAGGATTGGGCTTGGAAGCTTTGAAGAACAGCCAGGAGGAGACCCCTATGACTAGGGCAGAGGGAAGGAGGAAGGAAGTAGCAAAAGACAAAGTCAAAGAGCAGGGGAGGAGGTCAAATTTTGGGAGGTTACATAGGTTCTTCTAAGGTCTTCCTTGGTTTTTACTCAGAGTGAGAGGACGCCTTTGGAGGGTTTTGAGCAGATGTGTGGCATGAGCTGACATTTTAACAGGACTCCTCTGGCTGTGTATTAAGAAGATGCTGTAGGGGGCAAGGTGGAGGTGGCAAAGCCAGCTAGGACGCTGCTGTACACTCCAGGTAAGAGATGGTACTGCCTTGGGCCCAGATAGTGGTGGTCAGGTCATTGAGAAGTCTTTAGAATTCTACATCCCATCTTCTGCTGACAGATGGGAAGTAGAATGTGAAAGAGAATCGCAGAATCAGAGACGATTCCAAAGTTTTGAGCCTGAGCAACTGAAAACGTGGAATTGCTATTCACCGAGGTAGGAGGACAAGTTTTAGAGGAGAAGATCTGGAATTCACTGTGGACATAAGTATAAGATGACTATTAAAATCAAAGAGAAGTTGAGTAGAGAGTTGAGTTGGATATAAACATCTGCAGTTCAAGTGAACTGTATCTCCAGGGCTGGAGATCAGAACTGGTAAGTTATTCACGCAGGAGGAGACTGCACTTAAAGCCATGAGATGGGAAGGCACCGCAAGAGGATGAGTGCAGACAGAGAGAAGTGCTCCTGGGACTGAGCTGCAGAGCACTCCAGTATTTAAGGGCTGGGGACTTGCCGGGGATTTGCTAAGGAGAAGACTGGCTAGAGCAGTGGGGGAAATGTCAGAGGCTAAGTTCACAGTCTTTTACCATAAAATAGCACAAAATTAAGTAGTGTGCCCCAAAACTATTTAACATGACCTGATCTCTATTTAGAAGAATGTGTGTGATTTGACCTGAGAGTCAGACAAAGCAATGCTAAAGGAGATTATATTGCATCATTCAATCACAGAACTCTATTTGGATATGACTTCCATCATTTTTTTCTACTTTAAAAGAGGATGCACACCAAAGTTTTGAATCCAAAGCATTTGATTTAAAAACTATTTGGAGATTTTTTTCTGCTTAATTCAGGAATACAATAATTATGATTCTCAGCATATTTCTACAGAATAATACCAAAAAGTATTCTGAATTAAATCTAGGCTGTGTGAAAATAGGTTTTGTATGCCTTCCAGAATTTAGAGGAATTTGAATTTGTGAAAAGGCTCTTTTGCTCAAATTTATTACCTTTTAAATTAAATAATGCTTTAACTTCAACCTGAGAGCTAATAATAAAAATACTAGGGATGCTATGAATGTGGTATAAGCAATGTTGTGACATATTAATTCAGTTTCTAGCAGTTTTCTAGTTAAGTAATTCAAACAAGTGCAACGGGAGTATTATGCTCAGGGGTCAATGAAGTATTTGCACATTACCACCACTGCTTGTTAAAAACAACACACACACACACACACACATATATATATATACAAGTTTAATTTTAGTAAATTTTTCTAGATTGAAAATGAAATCTGTTTGAAAGGGAAATGTGTCAATACAATAAGAGTTGACAAGGTTCCCCTCTGAAGCACCTGTATAATTATCCCACTAAAAGTAACAACACACACTTAGGACATGACTCGATAGCAATTCACTCTTGGTGAAATATACTTCATTTAACAGCAAATAGTATGATGATTTCCTTTGAAAAATTTAAAAAGTTTTTCCCTAAAGGTAACAATGAGTGATAAATGTTGATAAAGAAAAATTAATATCAAAGTTTTCTCTAAAGACTTTATTAAATATATGGGCAACAATGCTTGACAAGGATTTGGGAATCTAAAGTATACTCTGACTGTGATTCAATCCAAACTGAATATATCTGCTGAAGATCATCATTGTGAGAAGAAAATATTTCTTCCTACATAAGATCTGGCAGGATATATTTCCCTTGAAACAAAATGTTCTTCATTCTCAAAAGAATGGATTTTTTCTCAAAGCCCAACTCAGTGCCCACATCACTCTGAGTGCCAGATATTCATGTATTCAGACAAGTGGGTTTCGCTTAAGTTTTCATTTGTATATGCTCTGCACACCTCATCCCATTTTTGTAAAATTCAAATACAAATGCTCATCAAGAATCTGAAGATGCCATTCTCCCTACAAGTGCTATTATTTATCATTTTGCTCAAAACAAGGAGTCTGTACTGGGAGGTGTAAAAGTCAGACATCCTGACTTCTATTTTAATTTCTATTTTTGTAATAACTTTAAGGAACACCACCATCTAGAAGACATGGTGGTAGGTGCTTGGTGTGTTCAGAGATGATATGGCCAGTAGTAGTTGCAAGCACTTAGCTGCATTGTACATATAAGTGTGTGGCACAAGTTTGTTCTCTTGCACTGTTCCCTGTCCTGGATTGGCTGCATAGTGCTTGACTGATAAACCTTGTTGATGTCAGTGAGTTTGTTTTCCTAAAGCCTTCATAATACCCTGCTTATAAAGAGTTGCCCTATTTCTGTTGGCACTTGATTGGTGAGATTGCTGGCAGTATAGCACTATCCTATGGCATTTTGAATATTACTTCCATTAAATATTCTAGTTTTTTGTATTTCCTCTGGCAAGTATTCTACTTTATGATGTTAGGGTAATTGGCAGTACAATATATTTCTTCAATTAATGATAATCTTTTTTTAAAAAATCACTTCAGGGCATTTTCTTTCTAGAACCTTTAAATCAAATTTTAAAAACTACTTAATTTTAAGTTTTAAATTTTCAATCTTAAAATATGTCCGTTTTCATAGATTGTGAATTAACATAGGAGGACGTGCTATAAACAAATAAATCAAAATTTAGTAGCTTGAAACAATTTCCTGTTCTTTATAAGAAATATCTTTGTGTTCAAATTTTCCTTTTGCTGAAAAACTAAGAAATTTTTATTTTTGGTAATGACTCCTTTCTGAAATGCCCATTAAAATGACTGATCACCAGGACAGCTATGAAACATGACCTACTAATCTACTTTTATTAGATGATTTTGAATTACTAGCCCTGTTTCTCTTGATGAACCCAGATTTATGCTGACAGTGAAATTAATAATAGAGTTTTGTCTTTCATAAATAAAATGACTGCAGAAAATGTTCTCTAGTTTAACAAAGTATTCCTATAAATTTTTCAGTTAAATATGGCAATAAAATCATTTGCTTCCTTTTTAAACAAAATATATTTGCAGAATAATTTTCCTTGAGTTTCAGCTTTTCAAACCAAATAATCCACAAAGCTGGAAAACATAATTCAATGTTACATTTTATTTTAAATACTTTGCAATGTGAAAGCTTTACTAGAAAAGCAATAGCAAAAAGCAATAGGTTAAAAATCATTTTTCTTCCTTATTTTAAAAAGTTATAAATTCAGATCCATAAAGCTGCACAAAAAAAAAAGTCTACCAAAAACCAGAGGAACATGTTGTTAATGAAATCTTGGGC